>VXBR01000779.1:3313475-3483595 GCA_013400215.1 Cisticola juncidis
GTGGCCGGGCCGCTGGGGGGCGCGTGCCCCCCGTGAGGGGCGGCCCCACCGAGCCCGCACCGGCCGGGATCAGCGCCTCACCGAGCCCGCACCCGGCCGGGATCAGCCCCTGATCACGCAGAAAAATAAAGCTGCGCTTTATCGGCCCCGGCAGTGGCCGGCGGAGGCCCGCTCCTCTGTGGAGGGCGGCGGTAGGCGGGGAGGAGCCGCTCTCCCGAAAGGAGCGCCTGGCACCATGGCAAGGGTGCGTTGATGTGGGGAGTTGCGAGGAGAGGCCTTTCCTCAGGGGAATCCCTTTTGCATCTCCGTCTAGAGAGTTGAGTCAGGGTTTGACTAAGCTCTGGTGAGGATAAAGCCACCTGAGCTTACAAGCTGGCCATGGGCAGCAAGGCACCATTGCGTCCCTGGTTTGGTCTGTGAGCTGAGGTGGGAAAGCCTGCGGAGGTGCAGGCGGGTGGAAGTCATTTGCTGAGGGGATCCCTTGAAAGCCTTCCCAAGGGCACGCAGGAGTTTCCTTTCGCCTACATCAGCCAGCATGTTGCGGTCTGGCAGCACTGCTGTGCCGCCAGGGCTGTGCCGTGGCTGCGGTCCCCCAGTGCAGGTCAGTTTCACAGGACACCCAGCGATGGCACTTGGCTTCCTCAGGGTGTGCCTTCAGTATAGCTGAGCATGGCCCAAGTGTAAATAGCAGCACTATCCTGTTAACGTGGGTGAAGAATCTTAATGTTCAATTATTTTCCCTTAGAAGACTCAAACTCAAGATCTATGATCGAGGCAATCTTATTTATGACACAGTCAAGATTGTTATAAATGTGGTTTTTAGGTTTGTGTGGTAAAATTGAATTAGCTTTCTGGTTGGCTTTTTTTTTTTTTTTTTTTTTTTTTTTTTTTTTTTTTTTTTTTTTGTGCTATATGATCTTAACTAAGGGAAAAGTGGGCTAAAAATATTCTTAAAAAAGCAAAACTTAAGTGTTAAAAATACCAATCTCCAGACAAAACAAAACCTCAAGTTCGGGAGGGTGTTCGGTTAAGTGTGAACAGAACGTGATTTTCTAACTGTCTCCAAGATTGGTGTTTGCCTCCAGGAGCTAAGACCACTGCTGAAGGACAAATGGAGTTTCGTGCTTACAGGATATCTGAAAAGACTGCATATCCTTTGCATAGGGTTCCCAGATCAAAAATGCTGACTTTTCCTGTGATTTCCGGTGTTTTATTACATTTTTGAATTGCTCTTAGGATTACAATAGCTACACTTTGTTTTGGGAGTGAATTAAAATTTATGCTTTCTGCTGAGATGTCTTAGACACCTCCTTTTCATCTGCAGTATCTTTTACACAGATACAGTCTTTCATTTCCTTGGAATATAGGTCTACAAATTGTGTTTCCTTATGGCATGGAAAGGAAATCATGAATGAGCTTCCATTGATTTTCCAGGGTCAACAATGGCAAGAGAGTCTCCTCTGATACAGCCACTTTTGAATTACCTTCTACAAGGAAGATTTGAAGATTTAAAAGATACAGAAAGGAGAAATTTTTTTACCCTCCTGTAGAAAGTACGTAAAAGCCCTATTTTCTATTAAATAGCACTAAAAATTATAAAAGGGGACAGCCACATGTATTCATATGAATTCAATATAAAATAATGGTGCCAATGCACTGAAAAACTCTGGTTGTCCAAAGGACAAAGTGAGTGATTCTTTCAGCAGAAACAATTTCATATGAAATAAGAACATAGGTTGAAAGCCACAAAAGCAAGACTGAAGGTATTTAAATCTTTTCTAGAGCACCTCAGTGATTAGTTCTCTATTTTTCCCTAGCTTTACTTTCCCTGTGATTTTTTCCCCTTCTTTTTTTCTGTGTCTATCAGAGATAAAGTTGGCAAATGAACTCTTAAAATAATCATAGAATGTAAACTTTTTAAGGAGCTTCAGTGGTGCAGTATGTTTTTCCACTTCCTGGTGCTGCTTGGAATATCTGTCTTTGAAATCAGTAAAATATTGAAGAGTAAAAAATAAAACCAGTGGTTCCCCTAAAAACATAAGCCTTCAGAACTCCTGAACTTCTCAGATACTTTTGTGTCTTACAAACAAATAATTTGTTTGATATTTGCAAAGGTACCCAAACATGTTTCAAAAGGATAGCACAAAATGACCCAATTCTTTTCTGCTTCATTTTAATAATCCATTCAGAAGAAAATAAAAATATGTAATAGACTTATTCCTCCACCCTCTAGCAACCTGACAATTTTTTTTTGCCAGAAAAGACTGTCTAAAGAGTGGTGAGAATCATTAGTAATTAGTACCTGAAATAATTCTGTTTGTTAAAGTTTATCTGAAAAATGAAACAAAATTCAAGTTCTCATGAGAAGGTTTTTTTTCTGCCGTATGCCCTGAAGCAGCAAGGGAATACCTGATTGTGAAGATCTCTCTCTAGCAAAGCTTTTAATCATCCTTAAAACCCCATGAAATTCCGTGTGAATGACATTTCTTCCTGAGATCTTTGTATGGAGACTGCTGCAGTCAGTGTGAAGTACACGATTGTGAGAGAAAAGAGGAGAGGTACCAAAAGCTTTCCTGCAGGCATCAGGGGACAGGGCATTAGCAGAGTGGAGGCACGCTGTGAATGCAGCTTGTCTAGATGGGGAAGGATGTTCTCAGTGTGTGCCTGGAGTTCCAGCAACTCTTCCTCACACCAGACTGCAAGGTGTATTGCTGCCAGTTGGAGTAACACAGAGACTTGCTCACTTGGGTGCATGGAAAGTGAAGGTGATAAATTTGCTGCAGGTACCAAATGATACGTAAATAAATGAGTTTGAAGTTCTGCAGTCTGACTTTGGTAGCTCAAAAATAGTGATGGGGGTTATAAAAAAGGATACTGTTCGTGTGGATCTGTGGAAAGGCAATCTTTCTTTGTACCAGGTAACATCTGAAAACTTTTGAGTTGCAGTGCTAACAAATATTTTTGCAAACAGGAAAATTCTTCATTATTTTGGTCTTATACCTAATATTTCATGGGTGTTGAATTTTCTGCTAAGTTAAGAAGGTGGTCTGGATTTTGAATTTTAGACATTCTTCTGATTGTGAGAATTAAAAAGTTTAGGGACTTGGAAAGAAGGGTTGAATACTGACTCTTGTTGATGTTAACTGCTCTGAAATGTCCTTGAAGAGGACAAATTTCTTCTTCACTTGAGAAGAGATTTTGATATCTCAAAGAAACAAAGGGAGAGAAAAGGGTACAAAGAAAATTAAGCTAGCAATGGTACAGAAGCTAAAATTTTGACACGTATTTGTTTATATTTGTTAAGAATGTGACAGAAACAGAACACCTGAAGTTCTTTAAAATCAGAGGATTATAAAAATTAGTAAAAAATTAGTTTAATTTAGCCAGTGAAGAGTACATAGATGTTAAATAAAATATAAAAAGATTGCACATGTGGGATAAAATTCACAGTGGGACTGTAAATGATTAAATTTGCTAACATTTGGATAGTTTTTACCATCAGAGTGAAGTACAGCTTATAGTTATCAGTCATATTAGCAGAGTAATTTTTGGAATCTGTCAGTACTGCGACCTTGCTTTCTAATCCAAATCTATATTGCTTAAAATATAAAAATGAGGCTTTAGAAGCATATTTTGATGGTGTAACTGTCCTAGTGATGATTATTTTTCTAAACAGGGAATTTTTTGAAGTCCTACTGAAAAATGTGTTTTGATTTTTTTTGTACATTATCAAAATTAAAAGGTGACAAAATAATTCTTGCAAATAAACTTATGCATTGATGTTTTCCCTACCCTTGGTTTTCTAGAATCTTTGAAAAGCATTATTGTTACTCAGAGCTGTTTTAGGAACTTTGCTGTGAATATTGCCTTTCTTTGCATATCTCTGTAAGAGTGCACTGGAAGTAGTGATCCAGGTTTCAGAATCCAAAATCCAAGTTTCTGCACAAGTGCAGTGCTGTTATTTCCCAGGGAGGTCGTGCTGGTGATGTGAGGAGCTGTGAGTCAGCATCAACATCACTGCCTCCCTCAACAAACACCAAATACCCGACAGATGGACAGAAGGATTCTGGTACTGGGGGATGTGGACAGGCTTAACAGAGAACCAGTGAATCAGGCACCTCTTTAACTCTTTTAAAGCTAATCCATATCTAGAACTTACTTTTGTTGAAGTTTAAGTTTGACCTTAATTTTCATTGGAAAAGAAGTGGCTTAGTAAAGTATTGCCACATATTTACAGTTCATATGAAATACAAGAAAGACTTAACTCAGTGGAAGTTTAAATTGTATATAAAGCTAAGATCAGTATTTTTAAACAATTTTGTGATTTGGCTTGCTTTGTTTTCCTTTCAGATACCATGCTTATTTATTTACTTTTTAATTCAGGACTTCATAAATGCATCAAATCTATAAAAAAATCTATAAAAATCTATAAAACAAATCTATAAAATAAATCCTCTTTCTGGCCTTCTGGGAGTTAACATAATCTTTAGAGTACAATATAGCTATAGGACATTCAAATTTATAGTTCAGTTATATTTGAATCACTATGAATAGAAATGAGAAAATGTAATTAAATATTTCATCAGTGTGAATTGTAGGAAGGGCATTCTTTGCAGAAGTGACAGTGTCTATAAAGAATGTTTCTCTATCAAAAATGCTTTTCCTAGAAGGTTGTGGAACTCTGCTCACAAGTGTTCTGGCATTTTCCCCTTCCAGTATGGACAATTACTTTACAACAGATCCCATCAGAGTAGCTTTGTTGAATTGTTGGCTATGTGTAAATTTTATAATTTTGTAAATATCTGTAATAATAATTTTGTAAATATTGTAAAATTTAAGAATTAAGATTCTCTTCTACAAGATCACAAAAAGTATGGTCCCATAGAATAAGTGGAAGTTGGAGAATTAAAATTAAAATACTTTTTATTTCAGAATAGAGTGCAGATAGAAAAATCTAGAAGCTGTTCGATAGAATTTGGTTTGTCTGACTTAAAATGAGTAAGAATAATATGATTTTTAAATGCTAGAATACTCACTTGGCAATGTTAAAAATTGACTGTTACCTCTAAAAAGACATAATTTTTAGCCTGTCAAGTCACAATTAAAGTTGGGCTAAGTAGCTGGTTGTCTCCCTCTCAGTCACAGGAATCTGTAGAATGTTTAATATTAAATACCTCTTCTAATTTATGTATTTTTAATGTATTTTGCAAATACAACTGCAGAAGTAACAAAGAGCAGTATTCTGTATGATGACACATGTATGAATTTATTTTGGTATATTCTCTAAATATTTATATACAGGGAAAACTAGTTTGTGTCTCATAGCATTTATATGAATATTTATTGACCAAAGTGTTGTAGTAAAGAGGCTGCTTGCAATATTCTGGTGTAGCAATGTGAAGTTTGTGGGAATGGAAAGGTCAGAGTATCCTTGAGTACTGATCTTTGTAGAGTTCCTGGGACTCAGCATCTTGCACAGTGGGTCTCAAAGTAATAAAATAATAATATGGAATCACTGCTGGAGGTTCAGTTGCAATACCAGTCTTTGTCATAATCACTAAGGGTGCATTAAGTATTAAGGGAATTTTACGTCGTGATTACAAATGATGGTACAAACATTCTAATGTATTTTGTGTTCTGTTTCATTTTAAGGTTTTGAATTAACCATCATACCTGATATTTTTCCCCAAATGAAGAATAAGTATATGTAGTATCTCTTCCTTGGGTGCATAAATTTCTGCTGGAATGGAGAAGGAAAAGTTTGCATAAGAACTTGTCACAAAGACAAATAGGCTTAAGAGGTAGGTATTTTCTGTGATATGGTAGTTCATTGCTTTGATTTTTAATAAGTTTCAGTTTTTAAAAGAACCTACCAGTGTGGTGCTCTTTGTGGTGCTATTGCAATATTCATGATTCTGTCCCATATAGCCAAGGGCTTGTTATAGCTGATGACATAAATCCAGGCACTGTTAGGGTACTTCTTGTAAGTTGACATATATTTGATATTTTAATTCAATTTTAATTAAGGTAGCTGTTAGAATATAATTAATTTGAAAAAAAAAAAAGGTAATTTTTCAAGATGATGCTTACTGAAATCCCCCAGGTGCTTCTTTAGGATTCGATTTTGAATAATGATGTGGGTGCAGTAGAAGAAGCCTGTCAGTGTGCTCTCTGAGATCATTTTGAATAGGTAGGCAGCTTTTTAGGAGGTAAATGTTAGGAAGAGAAATACTTTAGAAAGGTGGTCTCAAAGCAGTGCAGTGAGCTACTAAAGAGTTGTGCTGGCTGGGCTGAACAGCCCAGCTGGTTCTGCATTTCACAATGTTCAGTGTCATTTGTTTCTGATTTTCTCATTATGGTGTCAGATTTAGGAGTCTATAACTTGCATGTGGGACATATTATCCCTTTTTTATCCTATTCCATTTGCCCAGCATTGCCTCAAATGCCTCAGAGTTGGCTCTTACACTGTTTTGATTTTCCTCCTATCTTGTTGCACAGCAGCCACTGAGGGACAGATACGATGGTTCCGTTCATCCCAGTTCCACTCATAGCTCTGGCTATGATACTTGGTCAAAGTAAACACAGGGTCTTTTCTCTAGAGCAGAAAGTTTATGAAGATTTTATTAAATTTTCTGTAAGATGTCAACCTGTTTGTAAATTGTAGAGGGAACAATTGGATTAAATAAGCCATAAAAAAAATTGTAATAAAGCTGTGCTTTGGAGCAAGATGTTGTTTTTCCCTCAAAGTGTGGTTTACATTCCAGTAATTTTGTTATCTTTTAGGAAGCTACCCCTCATTTATAACTTGTGTGTCTAAAAAGTGAATCATACCCACAGTATTGAATATTCAGGGAGCATAAAAACTATAGATACCTCACATTTTAAAACATAAGGAAGCTCTTTTTCACTATTAAGCCAAGCAGTGGAACAGGTTGCCTAGAAAGGCCATACGGTCTGTGTCCTTGGAGGTTTCCTAGACCAGATTGAACAAAACTTTGGGTAACTTTGACTTCACAGCTGAGCATGCTTTGAGCAGCAGTTTGAGCTGCAGACCTCCTGAGGTCTCCTGCAGCCTGAATTGTCCTGTAACAGAGGGAATGGTGGTGCTCTACACAACTGGCTCATCTCTTCAGCTGTGAGCAGGACTTAGAGCCAGCCACCTCTCTTATTCCTCAGCATATCTGAGAAAGGGTAGGTGCTGCATTTCCCATCAGTATGGAATTTTTGACCAATATGATGTACATTATATAGTTTTATATATACATATATATATATATATTTATATATTGTTATGTAGACCAGTTTAATATTAATTTTAATTACAGGAACAGTACCGTAGAAGTTGAAAATGCGTGTGTTTCTGGAAGCTTTTTTTCAGAAGTCAGCTGTAGTCTTTGTATGAATGGTGTCAAATTCTTTCATAATTATTTTAA
This sequence comes from Cisticola juncidis, assembly GCA_013400215.1. Lineage (NCBI taxonomy): Eukaryota > Metazoa > Chordata > Aves > Passeriformes > Cisticolidae > Cisticola > Cisticola juncidis. Next base: position 3,320,909 of record VXBR01000779.1, read on the forward strand.
AAAGTTGCTTCTCTCTGTTGGTCCCTCACCATTGGTTTACAGGAACTTTGGCTTGTACATTAATACCACTTTCTTTTGTTCCAAGCCAGAGGAGAGCATTTTAAATCAGAGTAATACTGAGAGTGGACAGTCAGGTACATCAGTTGTGAAATTCCTTTCTCACATCTGCACTGCATGAGTGTTGCTACAAATCTAATGATAATTTTGAATATAACCTAGCTTCAGCTATTAAGCAGTGGACTCAACCCCAAAATTTTAATGAATTTGCTGAGATAGTTTCCTTTTTAGTTTTAATCTCATGGGTGGAAAAAACCCATGAGACACTACCAATTCTTTTACAGAACACGAAGAATCTTGATTTGACTTGGGAATGAGGAGTTTGATAAGATACTTCTTGGGAAGCAGCACAGCTTTTCTTTCAGAGAGAGTGGTACAAATCCCTTGTTGTCATATTCAGCAGATGGCAGCGTGCATGTTAATTGCCTGGGTATCTGCTCACATCTTTTAGCTGCTCTGCCATACTAATGAGCAAAGTAATTAATTTGTGAGTGTCTTTAAGGTCAATCACAATGGAAGCTTTCAGTGTGGTAATATAAAATATCATATTTACCCTGAGGGTGCACTGTCACAGCAGGTAGAAATTAATTGTGGAATTAGATAATTTTCTTCCTAGACTACAACCATTTTGAAAGAAAGAAAAGGTATAAAGCCAGTAGAGTACAATTCAGAAGCCCAGTGTTTCAAACATTAAAACACAAATATGACATTTCCACAAATGCATATCTGAGTGGCAGCAGGATCAGGGCCTGGGATTAGGCCATGAAAGGTCATTCAAAAAGGAAGGGAAAAAAATAAAAAAGAAAGAAAGAAAGAAAAAAAAAAGGCATGACCAAGCAAATGTTTGTCTGTGATTATTTAATGGCAATGCTCACGTCACTTGAATTTGGCTGGTTCTGTTTTATAATAGCAGGTCAGGTGTGGAGTAAATGACATCAATCTCTGAATATAAATAATGAAGGCATATGACAACTGTATAAAACAAATTGCCGTATTAGGTAGAAAAATCCACTTGACTTTTCCAATCTACGTGGTGTTTTTCTTTGTAGTCTTCTTGTCAGACTTGCAGAAACAGTAATAACGTGACACTTAAGACAAAAATCTAAAATGCTGTCCAAATTTTTCAGCTATGCTGGATTTCGTCCCGGGCTCTTAGGGTGAACTCTTCTCTGAAGAATGCTATAGACCTCAACTATTGCTGAATGTTGTAAATATTTCTTTTTAGCTGTTTAAGAAACATTTCTTCTATTTGTGTGTTTGTAGAAACTGAATTTTAAGGCCTCCTGATGGTATTTGTGTAGATATGAAGAGAACTTGGTAACTCACTGTCTTCCAATTATTTAAGAAAGGTTAGTGAAAAATTGGAGTCATCTAACATAAAGGGATCATGGTATTGTGACCCCAAAAAAATCAATCACCCTGGCTACTATTAATTTATAAGTGCATAATTGCTGGTTTGTACCAAGTCCTGTATAGCTCACAAGAAAACTTACAACTAAAATTTGTTCAGAAAACTCTGAAAATTTCCCAATGAGTAGATATTTTTATCTAGTTACAGATAATTGGCAACAAAAGTACATGCTATTTTTGCTCACTGATTTAATGAAAAAATTATTCATTACATTTTAGTTCTCTCTGAAGCAGTGTAAGCTCCTGATCCTGAAGAGATTTATATGCATAGTTATAGATAAAGTTGGTAGGAACATCAGCCGGTGAAGTTAATAAGAATGTTGCCTGTCAGTATTTCCATCACTGTGAAGTGGTTGCATTTATTACAGTTCAGATGAAATAGGTTTGTAGATCTTTGTAAAAGTAGGATCTTCATTTAACTAGGTTTGTTGGGATTTTTCCTCCCCCACTCTTAGAACTAAGTTCTAAACTAACCATTTTTGGTTGAAGATTTTTGTGTTAATTATGGATGCAGAATTCTGAAGCTTTTTTGATGCCTTATTAAAATTTTTATATGGAGATACAGGGATGTGCATAACCTTCAGCTGGGTTTCCAGAAGAACCATAAAGAAATCAGATTGTATTTCCATCCTGTGCTTCATGTTATGGAGGCTCCCCTTCACCCATCCTTGTAAAATTTAATTCTTATAATATGGGACAGAATGGGTTTATTTCCCTACTAATTGATTTCTGCAGGTTATATGGACTGTGAGTCAGATAGATCTTCTGTAAAAGTCAAGAACAAACTATTACAACATATTTGACAGGATTTAGGGAATACAATGCATGAATCAGTGTTCCTGTCTCTGTTCAAGTGTATTAATTTCTCAACTGATTAAAGAGAGAGAGAGATTAAAGAGAAAGAGAACTGGAGAGAAAGAAAAGCTTTATTCACATAATAACATCTATTTTTCTTTTGTGTGCATTTAAAGGCAAATATTTGCTTTCTCGTGTTTAATCTTGTTACAAAATAAATGCCCACATAAAACCACAGCTCAGAATATTAATGTAACATTGAAAGAATGACATGAAGGAAGAAAAATAATCACCTCTACTCTAGGAAGTCTTTAAAGTTTTTCTGCAGACAGGCTATGACCATTAGTTTTGATTAATTCATTCAGCCAAGAAGACCAGCAGTTTGGGCTGCTGTAAGTTTTCAGTTTGATTCCTTTAGAGCTGTCACTCTGCTGTGCTGAGATGCCTGCAGTCGAATTAGAAGTTATTGGCACTGTCCAGGGCACTGCTGAATAGTTTACATGTAAATCCATTGCAATTGGAATTATGTTTGCCTTGTGGAAATGGCCAAAACGGTCTAAATTATTGCAGTCAGTTTTTGTGTGTAGACTTCCATACTTCAGTGAATACATAGAGTTCAGCATAGTATGAAGAAGAAGGAAAATTTCTGAGTGAGCAGAACTGCAAGGTGAACCAGGAACAGAATGATAACAGCTTGTAAATATTTAATCACTTCTGAATTCTCTTATGTGAATTAGTTATTTGGAAAGTTACTGAAGCCCTTACTGCCTAATAAAATATTTTCGTTGGGCATCTGTTGGTTTAATTTAATAACTGGATGCTGGAAATCACAAAGAAGGTGTGCAGTGGCTCCAGACAAACTTCTGACTGAGGCTGAGACCTCCTCATCAAACCCCTGCATCATTTAGTTGAGAAGATGTTTCCTTCTGCTGAGGCGTAGGATTTAGGTTAAGCTGTGAGACTTAAGTTCAAAAGAACATTAAATACTTGAAAATAATTGTCCAGAAGAGGAAAAATAATGTGGTACTTTTTGGAGCACTGTTTGAACAGTAACAGACTGACAAGGCATGAACTATATTAGAAAGTGTTTGGGTTGACTAGCTCAGAGTTTTTTTGATCTTGTTTTCTACAGGAGAAAAAAGCAAACATTTAGCTTCTGTCCTTCATCTTCCCTTTATTTTTTTGAAAGAAATGTTGGCTAATTTAATCTAAATTTAGGAGAGAAAGAGATGTGTCAAGGCAATTATTTTAATATTAGAATTTGGGGGAAAAGTATTAGTGGTGGTAGAGAGGAGAGATCTGTATGAGCACTGCTTGCAGAGAGATCTTACATTTTATTGTTCTGTTTGCTAGCAAGGTGATCAGCATATCTTTACTTCTAAACCAGTCATGTGCCAAAGGAACCTCTTATGCATTTGGTATTGAGAAGTCCTTGATCAAGGCAAGCACATTTTGAATGAGAACTATTCCTAATCTTTCATTATGAATATTCAGTTGGAGTCAGTGACATTGGTTTGATAGTTTCTTGTTAAATAATTCAGTTTATATGTACAAATGCTTAGAAAAAGCATTTCTGGAATGTATCAGTTTTCAGATGGATCAATACCTGTCTGTATACTATGTGGGTCTGTGACAAAATATATTAGAATAGGACTAAATGGTGTTATCTTATAGACCTGGAACTACCACTCATGTTCATTGCTGAGTTATGTGTTAGATAGAGTGTACAATTACATTTGAAAGAGCAGCTCCCTGGGCTGGCATGAGGCCATTGTTACTGACATTTCCTTACCTGTTAGATTCTGTAGGAATGGGGTTAGCTATGTTCTAAAATGCAATTTCCCAATTAGTTGCCTTCACCTAAGTGAAATTAGAGGCATTCTCCATATTTTGATTGTTCTAAACCTCTGAACTAGAGTATCTTGATTTAATTATTCATTTTCAATTGAGAAAATGTGTTGCCTAACTAGATTTAGCAAATTAATTCTATGAATTATATTGATGTTAATATAAGAATTAAAAACTACCTTTTTCAATCAAAGCTCAATAGAAAACTTGCTTAAAGATTTTTAATGGTCTCACTTTTTCCAAACTATCAAATGATGTCTTTTAGAAACGTGGTCAGGATTTTAATGCAACTTAGATCTCCCATTCTGTGGGACTGACTGAAACAAGATCAAAGGCATCCACAAAAACCAAAACCAGATACAAACAGTGGGTCCTTTCCCAATAAGCTTTGCATAGCACAGCAAAGTTTGTAAAGATGGCACAGCTCTCCAGGCTAGGAAAGGAAGATATTAGAAGTACTTGAATAAAATTCTGCTATTTGTATTTCAGAACTTCAACTGTAGTCTTCAGGTGGCTTGGTTGAAAAGTTGCATGTAAAACTGTTTATATTAATTTCTTTTCATATGTATAGAACTTATGTACACAGAGGGAAGACTAACTGAAATAGTATTCCTGAGTTTTGTAAACAGTTTTCATTCTTTGTGCAGAAAAATGGTGTTTTTTGGTTTCTAAGAGAACACGAAGTAGAAGGAAATCTTTTTGTTTGGTCTTGATATTTTATGGCCTTCTTAGTTACAGATTTTTAAAAAAGTTGGGAGTCATATCTTAGACAATGTTTATGGAGTGCAGATATTATTCACATAGCAGTAGAAGGGAAATGAAGGTAACAGAAAGGGAAGAGCTGTGAACAGAAGTAAAAAAGAGGGAAATTACTGAAACAAAAAATATTGAGTGACAAGCAAAACAGAAACTGAAAAAATCAAGAAAAATTATCTAATTTTTTCATAATTTCTGATTACCTACTTAGCTTAAAAATCCCCAACCTTAAGCACACATAAACACATGCTTTACTGAATTCGTATTATTTTGAGTTACATTATAAAGTTTAAGTTTCAACAAACTAAAACTGAAAATGCAAAAAAATTCCCATGTAATTGCATTTGTGATGTTTCTAATAACTCTTAATCAATAAGGACTTGTGATACAACCCTGTGTCATAGACACACTTCTTTGTATAGGTATGGCATTCCATACTTACAGAGGGTGAGCTGACTAGAAACTGAGGAATTTTTGAAATTTACTCATCATTAATTTGCAATATGCCAATTCCCAAGAGTCTTTGTTTGCTCGGATGCTGACATTTAAGTCACTGTCTGTCAGCACAAATGACATATATAACATGCATACATGGCTAAGAAAGCTGTTTCTATTGTGTAACACAGAGCCTTAGAAATGCTTAATGTCACTCAACTTTCAGGCAGAAGAAAACAACCCCTTAGGATATGGTTGTTTTTATTTTTTTCCCTTGTAAAAGGTACAGTGATCTTAAATGTAGTTTAGTTGCTCAGATGATGAAGTTTCCCTTATACTGGAAAATATTTGTGTTTGTGTTTTTGTTGTCCCTTTTATATCTCAACATCCGAGTCATAGTCAGAATTGAAGGAAGACTGTCTTTTCTTCTCTCTCAAAAACTGTTTGAGAAGAGCTCCTGAAGAATGCATACCTGCTGCCTTGCTATCACAAAGTAGCATCAGGAATGTGTGACCTAAACCTCAGTCAGGTGTAGCAAAGAATGAGTACAACCAGCTGGAATTTAGCCATATCTGCTTGGACAATGCAAAGTATACTCAGTTCTTACTTTTTACCTGTGCTGCCGAACTCAATGATTTTATCTCTCTATTTTTAATCGTGTTTATAAAAACTAGTGCAGTTTTGTTTCTGGTTTCTCTACTAGGCTCAGATCAGGAACTATCAAGTAAATACTGGAAATACTAAGTCTAACTGTTGTTGCCAGTTAAAAACAGTGGAGCACACAGATCCTGCGTATCATTTTGTTTCTGCTGTAAATTTCAATGTTAATTTCCTATGAATCCTCTCATAAGCTACCCACATTGTGCCCACTCACAATTTATATGTGGGTGAGTCAGGCATAGTTTAGTTGATGTGTGCTCTCTGGAGTATTTTCCTGATTTTATATATTTGTGTTAGTATGGTACTCCTTCATATTGCAGTGGTCTAGATCATTGCAAATTAAATGAGAGATTAGATGAAAGCTCCTTGTTTATATTTGCTCTGCTAAGTGTGGCATATGGTCTTGTACAGACTAGGCGTCCTTTCTGTGCCAGATTAAATACTCAAAATGTCAACAGCACATGAAAATTAAGGAAAAAGAAGCATCACAAGAATAATGGAAAGCTCAAAAGATATCCATAAGCATTAGGGTTTTTGTGTTAACAAACATGTCAAAATCCATATAATGTTTTACTCTCTTGTAGGAATTTACTGTTCCCAGGGCATTAGCTCATGAATCACTTGCAGCTCTGAAGAAGTTAAAATTTCTTACCTGTTCCAACTGTTTTGTGTGTGAATGGGCTAGTATGGGATCTGCTAAGGCCTATGAATTCCTGTGGGGAAAAATGGGTCAGGAGAATTGGTGACAGAATTTAGTGTCTTTAGGTTGTACTAGACCCAAGTGTAGACCCTGTCTATCCTTGACCTCTGTATTCTTGTTGGAGGAAGAAAAGTGGCTGTCGACTGGAAAAAATCAATTTATTTGCTCAATAATTTAATTAATTGATTTTTAAATTTCAGTTGTATGTGTAAAATTTCATTGAAAATTCTTACAAATCGACTCAGAATCAAGACTACATTGTTTGGATGAACATGAAAATACTCACGTAGTATTCTCATCAGTTTGATAGTAACCCTCCAGAGGTACAAGTGGACTAATGATCTTGGTCAATGTCTAATTACTGTACACTTGAAATGATTGTGAGGGCTTGGAGAGAGTGAGAAAGAAAACAATTTATTGTTGTGTGAAAGCGATAACCTGAAAATGAGCTATGCCTGGTTTGTGTTTATTGATGGCTCATCTTAACAGCTCCATGACCACAAAGGAAATAGGTTTCTTTTAAGGCACTATAGAGACAGTACTATCTGAAGAGGGCTTATTGCTTCCTATCCATCATGAAAAGATGTGGCTTTTAATGAAATATGCATAAAAGTCATTTTAGATATGTGACCTACATAATCACACTCATCCTGAGAGGCCAGGGTTGAAAATTTTTCTATTCAGAATAATTAAACTCCCCCATTGTATTATTTCTCATTAATTCAATATTCTTCTAAAAAATAAAGCTCCCGCAACAGTTTTGTAATCAGCTTTTCAGATTTATGAGCTATTTTTATGCTGGTATTGTTCTGTGAGACAAGGCTGCTTGATCAACTGCCAGGTAACTGTTTCAGGCTTTCCCAACACCCTGCTAATCCAGCACATTAAATTATTTTTAATTGAGTAACTTCATTATTCAAAAAATCCCCTTTGTCATGATTCTGTAAACATTAACAGTATCTTATACAGTTATCTAAATACAGTCATGTTGCTTCCTTCATCCCCATATCTCCCATGGGCAGAAAAAAAAAGTTCCCAAGCAAAGAAGAAACATACTGGAAAAATTAAAGAAGCTTATTATCATTGAAATTATTCCTCAAAGTACAAGACCAGTTTTAATAAAAGGTCCAGATACAAGACAGTTCTAAGAAAATTTTTTGAGAGGTGCTTTCAGTAGACTTTTATGTGTATAAAACCAGTTATTCTGCTTGTCTGCAAGGAAAGGTTCTATCTCAAGCCCTTGTAAGTACAAATACAATGAGAATGTAAAAATTTTGACTAAGTGGAAGTGATTCCAGTAATGTATTTTTGGATTGAAATAAGGAAGAGATCACAGGGACAGTTTGCTTTAAAACAGTATGTTTTATGTTAGCCAAAATGATGGAATCATTGAAATTAATGTTCATGCATTCTTTGTTGCATAGTTACAGGGTACCAGCTCCCTCCTTTTCAGCTGAAAAGTGGCTTTTTGAGTTCAAGTGCTCTTCACTGAATCACTGACAGTCACAACAATGCCTCTCCTAAAAAACACCCAAAAGGAAATGGAGGGTGTGTCTGAAAGAATCAAGAGGGACTGAGGGGGAAGATGATGTAGCTGCCTTTTCTACTGCATCTTCTTTGTTCTTGTAATGACTCAGAAATGCTTGACATTCATGATGGAAGAAGAAATCTTTGCCCTCTGTAGGGAAAACTCTATATTTTATGAGCTCTTGTAAGAATCCTTCACATAACAGTATTATTTTTACCAAGGGTGAGAAGAAGGTATTTACATCATCTGACATATATATTCAATGTTCCCTTGGTCAAAACTGAGGCCTCCAGTATGTTGCAGCAGATTAAACAATATAGCTATAAAAGATACCTGACCTGGCATTATAGTTGATTTTTAGCTCTACATGCCGCTGAGGGTCAATCATTATTAATTCTGTTAATTTTTCTCCTAACAGCAGCTCACATAGTAAACCTCATAGCACTGCTTTCTGTTCTTGAACCATGCTCAAGGCAATTAAGACAGAAGGAGTTTCTACCCAGACTTGAAGCAAAACAGTTGTACAGTAGCTGGTAGGTCAAATAAACCCCTCTCTTGATGGAAAGAGAAACCTGCACAGGACTTGAGTGAATGTAGTGTAACATCACTTTAAGGAATCCAGACCTCTGCATGGATGATTTAGACCCTCTATAGTGGGTAATCAGAAGTTGATATGTACTAAAGGCAAACTCGTAGAAATCAGCATAAGGAATAACAATCTGTGCTGATGTGATAGTTTTTGTATAGTCCTTTGTAGTAGCCTTTTTAAATTGGATAGAAGTATACATGAAATTTGGAGGCTAGACTGCTAAACCATGTACCTTAAGCATATCAAATGAGGCCATGCAATTGCCCTCCCATCCGCTGACCAAATACACCATTACATGCTGAGATATCTTAGGAATTAATGTCTATTTTTGCTAGTAGTGTTAACTACACTTTTGTTTTTTGTTGATGAATTTTCATAAGAAAATGCATCTGGTTTAAAATCCAAGTAATTCCTGATTAGAGGCTTGATCTCCAGTCAAATATTCAGTTGTTTTGAATTGATCTTGCAAAGGAAATTCAGTTCTCAATAAATGATTGCTAAAGTGAATGCAGTAAGAGTTCTAATCAATGAAGTAAAATATGTTGTTTTGTTTAATTTTTTTCTATTTTGTATTCAGTTTTTTAGTTTCAAACTTATTCATAATTTCTGTCTTTCAGCATTGAAGCTCTTATTCTGAAGAGCCTGCATTGTCTCTAGCTCAGATCTCTGCCTCGTGTCTGCAAGTGCATATTAAGGTGTATAAACTGTTTGCTTAGGGTTGTGCATAGAGGTTGATGATGGTAGAAAATTTCTCCAATTGTTGAAATTGCCTTGATATCTTTATGTGGTAAATGTGTGGTGAGTTGTTTTTTTTCAGTTTGTTTTGTTTAAGGTGACTTGTAATATGAAATACATAGTCCTTTGCATATTTTTTGTCTACAGGCAGTTCATTGATGCAAAACAAGTTCTATCTTTCTAACTGGATATCTAACCCCACTCATTTATAACAGTTAAAGACATGAAAAGCAGCAAGGCATTTGATTCATTGCCTGTTAGGACCCATTCAGAAAAGTATAATGAATGAGATTTTTATTCCTACAGTTTAATAGATTAGAAAAAGAGTCCCAGTCCCTCCAGAAATACAGGGTCATGTATGGTAGTGTGCCTCATTTTCTGCTCCAGGAAAGTTTTGTGTTTCTTGTTATTCTGTGGTCTGTCATCATTTCTGTTGTCAGTGTATCCCTGAATGCAGGCTGTTCCTATTTATACTATTGTGTGTGAATCCTGTCAATCATCCCTGCATTTCTCAGTTCATGCCCTTGCTGTGTCTCCTTGTCTTATGCTTTTTGTCCAGCTGTTTCCCAGTTCCTCTCTCTGGCCGTTTCCAGTCACACTGATGGACTGTGCTGTCCATGCTTCAGTGTCTTCATTCTTCTTTGGCCTCTGATAGGCCAGACTGCTGGATGACAATACATAGTTGTCTCTGAACTGAAAGAATCATTGGACAACTACTAAGAAAAAAACTAATAATGTTCTTTTTATTTAATCCTCCCTGTTCCAGTGGTTTTGATGTTTTAATTCTATATTTCTTATGATTTCATTGTGAACTTAATTCAGTGTAGGTAATTAGTTTGTATATGCAACATCTATATTTACATTTATGTTATGCATATATGCCCACATTATATCTTTGTATATACATCTATAATTTATATATTGACTACTGATCATCACAACTTTCTGGAGAGAAAATAGTTTCAAATTCCTGCTTTTCTCCCATCATAATTTACAGTTACTAAAATAATTTTTGAATTTTGAAAGCAAGAAATGAAATTATTGGTGTAACTTGGATAAAACAATAGAAGATGGATTAAAATCATGCTTCACTGTTTTTAGTGTATTCAGTCATGTATTTGTACTTGAGAGGAAGCCAGAACCAGAAGTTAGGTTTTTCAAAGGGAGTGTCAGTTCCAGAGCTCACTTTTGTGTACATAGGCACACTTTGAGGACCAGTTTGAAAAACTCAGAGGATACCCAACACTGCAATAACTAAACTAGCTGCCTACCAGATCTCCAGTACTGTAGTAATGGTCAAAGGTTGCAACTGTAGTGTGCTACATGAAGAAAATGTGGATACTAAATGAGCCTTGTAAATGTCTCAAAATACAGTAAATTAATTAAAAAGCGGAGAAGGTTTTCATGCTTCACTGTGTGTAGGATGATGAGTGGAAGTTGCTGATCTGATGTGGAGAGGAAACCCAAATACCTTTGACTCTGAAGTTGGCAAATTGCATGCAAATGGAGGTCCTGAGGGATATTAATGAAAGCAGGAACGAGGCACCCTGGTTTTGCCTCCCTTGAGAGGCAGTGCCAATACTCTGTGCCTCCTTTTTATATTTTATGCATTTTCTAGAAAATTGTAATGTTGTGCTAACATTAATCCAAGCCTTTCAAGTTTTGTGTTTTACTGAAGGGGAGTTGCAATTCATAGAAAGTAGGTATTATGAAGATGAAAGGCTAAGTATGGGTTTGACCTTGTATTTAAAAATCCAGGAAGGATTGCTGTTAGTTAGCTTAGGCTTTTGAATCTTTTTGCTTGATGAAGGAATTTTATTCCTTCCCTTATGTGCCCTTTTGAAGAACATAGGGTAGGGTATTATGTACATCAAGGCTATACTTTGTTTTACAATATTGATTTATTGTTAATTGGAGAAGAATCAACTCTGAATACAGATATTTCCACACTCCTGTTAGCATTTATAAAATGAGGAAATATTAGATTATGGGGAATCACACTTTTGGATTGGCCTTTTCAGGGGCCAGAAGCCATGGGCTAAATTCTCATATTCATACTTCTCTTTCACAGACACTTCACCTGGTGCACATAAATCTTCCTGCTCCTTTAGTAGAGGAGCAAGACTTGCCTAGTCTTATGTGGTTTTGCAGGTACTGGAAATGTCTTAGTCCATTTGGCAGTGAGCATTATGGTTTATACAGCTGATTTTTATTATCCAGCAGTTAAAGAATTGTTTTTTAATTCCTTCTAAGGACTTTAAAGAAAGTTTTTCAAGAAATAGGTCTAATTTTTGCTATCTTTGAGCATTGTTTCTGATATCTCTTTCACTCTGGAAGTCTATCACATCATTTGGAAGCTGATCACAAGGCTCGAAGTGATGGGTCTTCCTGTATTTAGATTCAACAGCTATCAGCTTAAATTATTGTGCTTAAAAGTTTATTTATTATAACATGAAGGCATTCTTTTCCTTTTCTTTCCCTTGTCTCCTCTTCTTGTCTCCTGCCTCCTTTCTGCTTTCACTAACAAAGACTGAAAGACTGGTGCTCAAAGGCAGATTTGCATTTCTTCTATTTCCAGTCTAAATACGTTCCATTTGCTTATGAAATTAATTTTAGACAAAAAAAAAGTTCCCTTCCAATTATGTTTTATACATTTGTAGTGTAATAGTGGCTTTCTTCAACCATCACAGAAGCTTTATGAGGTATTAGTTTTGTATTTATCCTTATGTATTTATGGATGAAATAACATTAATTTCAAGCTGTCTCTTCCATTTGCTAAACATAATTTCTCACTGTAAGCATTTGTTTCTTTTTCTCTGTGCACAGGCTTTAAAAAGCTTATGAAGTACAGTTTACAGATGAAGTTCAATGTCTTGCATTGGAGTTATGGTTCTCCTAAATGCAGGTTAACTGTAGCAGGACAAAAGGAATTTCAACACCAATGGGGATAAATTTATACTAAAAGATCAGTGAAGCTGGTAGTTGGCTGTTGAGGACTATTGTTGAGTATTTGGGGGTTTTAGGTTAGGATTTTGTGTCCGCTTTCCCTAGAAACCATTATTTAATTTGTTTCTTGAGTTTTGTTTGCTGAGTCTAGGACCATATGAGTGTTTGATGACAACATCAGTGAGGGAGGAGGAAAAGTCTCCAGACCACAGTTTTCTGGAGTGAAGGCTGAGGAAGCCACTAGGCTCAGAGTATGACAATGGCCAGATTATGCCCTCTAGATGCCCCCTTAATTGCCTATTTAATTCTGAAGACATTGACTTCTGGCTTCCTGAAGTTCTTCACTTGCTTGACAGTCTGGCAGTAATGCAATTGTCATGCTAGGTATGAAGGAATTTAGCCTAAACCAGCTAAAGATTATTAAGAACCTAAAACTTTATGCCTTAGAAGGTGGTAATTTACAAACTGATCCTGAATCAATCTATCTATCCATCATCTTTTTGAAATAATTTCTACTACCTGCACCTTCTAGCATTAGCTATAACAGAATATTGAAGGAAGCTACCTGGTAAGAATTTTAATTAAAAAACAGCCGTGTAACTTGACATTTTGCCTAACAAAAGATCGCAGCAGCTGAGAATAGAAAACTGCTGTTTTAAATACGTCATGATGAATATTTAACATATCTCTTCAATCTAAATGTAAGTACATTTTGTTGTGTATTTCATTTCTTCTTCCTTTCTCTGATTTTCACCTAGATGGCTCCATTTTAAGCAGACACAATGAAGGAATTAGTAATGCCTGAATGTTATCTTAGCTCAGTCTAAAAACAGTGCCAAAAGGTAATCAAATGTTAATGTAGGTCAGCATCATCCCATGAGTCAGCACTGACATGGAGCACTAATACTTTTATGTGTTCAAGGTCAGCATCAATTTCTTCCTATTAATATTGTTTGTAATATTCAGTGAGACACAGGTTCTGCTCCTTGTACTTGAAGCAAGATTTCTCTTTTGATACCTCATGCAGAAAGCATTCTGAGCTAGAGTATTTTTTCAGTTATATATGTGTTTAACCATTTAAAACCTGAATAAAACCCCTTTATAATATAGCTCCTCCTTAGATATGTATTTTTAAATCATCTTCATAATTTTTATTTTATCAGAGAGAATTTGAGAAGTACAAAACAATAAAATGTCCCACAAAATAGCAAAGCAGTCCAGGAGTGCATGCATTTATTGGTGTGTTCCTCTTAAATCTGTCACACTCTAAGTGATGATTCCCCCTACTGAACTCACAAAACACTTCCATCAAAGGAATTATCTAATTCTGCATTTTAAAGCAGACCTTTAACAAATTTTAGTTTGTTAAAACAAAAAGCCAGTTCTGTTAAATGAATCAAAAGGCTTGCATTCTTACCTCTGAACTGTTAATTAAATGCCAAATACTGGAAACACCTGGAACATCAAACATAAAGGATTGTAAGGAATTACTTTTTGAGTCAATTTCCTGTGATTTCTTTGTGAAGAAAAAAACCCAGGCCATTTGGTATTTTTAGATTCTTGTGGTTGAATATTCTGACTGAACAAGAACATGCCATTAAATAGCAGATGTCAAAGTAAACAAATTCCAGAATGCTGAGAGAGAGGTTTTAAAAGTGGTTAAAATATCATCATCCTTTTATATTTCCTATTGAAATATAGAATATGGAGCAGAGGCACATAAAACCACTTGGAAAGACAGCTTGTCATACTTCTGGATGTATTTGGGAAAATAACACGTTTCACTGAAATGCCACGGAAGATTAACAAATTAATTATGTATAAGCTGACCTCTTATATCCTTGGGCTCTCACTGCTATCTCATTTTGCTCAATGCCACTCTGATACAAATTTAATTTGAAACACAGTTCCTTATGCCGGTTTGAGTTTGGGTTTTGTTGTTTTATTGCTGATGCCTTGCATGGGAAGGATTACCTCTAAAAGCAGGAAACATGCATTTTCTTTAATAGTTTTTCCTTTGCTTCAAATAAGAAACCTAATTCTAAGGAATATGGAATGCAGAAACTGCTGAATTCCATATTGGCATTAGAATGAAACAGAATTCCTTTGGAAATTCCTCAAAAATAAAACAACAGCATTCTGTAAACAGCATTGATTAGGTACATTACAGGCAAGAGAACTTTTAGAGAAGAGCAGATTCAACAAATAGATAATAATCTGCTCAACTACTCACCTTCAGCTTTTATGCATGGTTTTCTTTAGTGTTTTGGGGACCATTGAAAAATGGATCGAGTGATGTAGCAAGGGAAAAGTATCAGTAAGCAAAGCTCTGCATTTTCACCCCTGAAATTCTCTCTTGCCTTTGCTTTTCATTAATTTATTTTATTCATTTATTCTCTCTGCTTCTAATGACCTGCTATTCATAACGTTGTCATTAAAATATCATTTGCACAGAAGCATAAACAGTGTCAAGAACAGGCTGCACAAGAAGCAGCAGAAACAATAGCAGAAACTTTTTGAAACCATGTGTCCTTGAACTCTTTACTGCTTATGTGTTCTTGCTTCGTGCTACTGGAGGTGTCCCGAGGCCACACTTGTCACAACACGGTGGGGAGCCACAAGCAGCCACATGATGCAGCTGCAGACAGGGGCACGAAGTGAGCCTGCTCTTTCTCTTTCCTAACACTCTACCACATTGAGTGAGTGCTGTGGGAAGGAACATGCCTGTTGTACGATGAAGGATTGTACCCATGAACTGAATAGGGGTGATCTGAGGTCATAGTAGGCATGGGCAATAATTGCTATTTTTTCCAGAGATTTGCAGCATGTACTGATGGTGTACCACAGCCCAAGTCTGGGGTCTAACTTCATTCTCCAAGGAAACCCTTCTATGTTGTCAGTTGCACACACAATCTCCTTTTCCCCTGTGCTGAATTTTCCATTGGTTTAGAAGTAAAGTTAGCTGGTGTAAGGCAGCAGGTATCCTATATCTTACAGGCTTAACCTGACCTTTAGAGATTAAATTAACACACTTTTATCAGCAATAGTATTTTTTCTCTCTTTAAATTCCTTGGACCTGCCTAGTCCTGCAATATTAGTGATGCTTTTCTGAAACTATTCTGTAAACTGTTATGTAAAATTTCCACTTTATGCTAAGCCATAAGGCAATAGCTGTGGGGAATAACAGCACAGATGCTTGAATATTGTGAATCCGGTGCTTTAGACTCTGCATTTTGGAGGGAGGTGTGAAGGGAGAGAGAGGAGCCCTGGAGCATGCTAGAGAAATGCTAGAGGAAGGAGATGGGGTTGTTTGATGGGGAAGAGGGATGCTGTGCAGCACAGCCCCTCTGGGAATGGACCCTGGGGCTTGCGTGGTGGCTGCTGCTGCGGTGTAGAGGCCTGAAGTAGAAGAGACACTGCTGCACTCTGTTAGGGAGCCAGTTGGTGATTACAGTATGAGCAGAAGATCAGAACTCAGTAAAAGGGTCTCTTATTGACAGGTTGAGACTGCTGTAAAAAAGTTAGTTTTCCTTCTAAATTCTAGAAATGCAGACTTGTAAACTTTGGTGAGGTGAAAATTAGTTTTCAAACCTTCAGCTTCAGTATTTTCACAGTTTATTTTGCAGCAATGTTTTTCTTATCTGCTCAGCTGCGAGTGAATGTAAGTATGTGCAAGTTAGGGAATAAGAGATTGAAGGATTTCGGCAATGAGAGTATTCAGAATCTGATAAATCAGGCCACTTTGAAGCTTCAAAGAGAACTGTACTAGAGTGACATTTAGTAACAAGACATATTTCCACTGCCTCATTTGTAAAATTTATTAATAACTGTCAGCACTTCAGAGCAGTCAAATCTTATTAACAGGCTTATCCTAAATTAATGGTGGTGCCACAGAGCTGTGCAGTTAGTGCTGATGGATGTGGTTGTAGTCACTGAGATTGAGATATCAGGCTATAGAGCTCTTTGCTGAGAGGAGATGGAAACACAGTGGGTAAATCCAGCCTTCCCTATTTTTCTTCTCTCACTGTAGGTGTTTCTATATTCCTTGCCCCCTTTATTATGTCTTATCTGCATTACAGTGTTATTATATGCGATGACAGTGTATGTTTGTGTTAATTTAGAATGCCTATGCCTGTATTCAAGAGAAGCAAATGTTAATTATAACCTGCTTAATATATTTCTACTTTGTGGGTTAAGCAGGCATCTGCTCTTGCTACAGCAGTGTAGCATCTTTTTCTTTATTTATTTTCACAGCAAATGTAGTGATTTTCCTGCAGTCTAAGCTTTTCTAATTTAAAACTTTTAGGTATTTGCTTTGGAAAAAATGGTACATACTGAGTTCATGTTAGTGTCTGGGAAGAGCAGAGACTACCAAAGGATCCTCTCTAATACATGGGAACACGTCATGGTCGGCCTGTGCAGGTTCCCTGGGTTCAAGCAGTAAAAGAGCTTCACTCCTGAAGGAAGAAGTATTTCCCTCCTTTCTAGCTTCAAGAAGAGGCTGTTCAGGTGAACTGACTGGGCAGAACAAAAGAGAAAACTCAGGCCTTGAGAATCAGTGGGTGCTGCTAGCTTCTCACTGTAGTTTGAATTCTGGACTTTCTTTTAACTATGTCAAAAGAATGGAATGGCCTTTTTGCCTTTCTCCATATTTCTTAGCTTTCACAAGCTTGTTAAAGCATGAAGGGTTTCATTTTTACACTCTACGGGCTTGTACTGCTTGGTGCTTATACTACTGAAGTTTTGCACTGTGAGGGCTCTAACTTGGTGATACGTGACTTTCTCAGCATCTAAGATGATTTCACCATGAGCTGGTCACTTGGTGTCTGAATCCTAATGATGTACAGGGCAAAGAGCTTCTTTGCACCCTAGATGAATAATAATAGAAACTGCTGTACTATGGCAAGCAAAAGCCCTGTCTGGATCAATACAGGGCTTCCCATGAAAAATTTTATGGATACCGAGATACAAAATTTAGGACCAAGTGCTTATTTAATCTCTGTGTATTTATAATACAGATGTCTCAAAAGATTAACTGAGTAATTTAATACTCTGAAAAAATTATTTCCTTACTGCTTGTTCCATTTTATCTTTCTTGCAGTGCACTTATTTAATAAAAAAAAAAAAATTACTACCCTTATGCTCATCACTTATTTTTCTTGTGTTCTATGTTGGCAGGATTGTAACATTTGTGACTGCTGGTTTTTTCGAATTTCAATATCTTNTTTAAAAAAAAAAAAAAAAATTACTACCCTTATGCTCATCACTTATTTTTCTTGTGTTCTATGTTGGCAGGATTGTAACATTTGTGACTGCTGGTTTTTTCGAATTTCAATATCTTTTTCCCCTTCAACATCTCCATTTACAAACATAAAAAAATATTTACATAGAAATATATGGTAAAGACACGGAAAAGGCAAAAAAGTAGGACTTTTTTATTTCAGTTTAGACTTTTTTGTGTGTATCCAACTGAAAGTTCCTTTAAAACGTGGAGTGTCCTGAACTCTGTCACAATTTAAAATGAGATGATTTCATATTCCTTTGCTTGACAATTGCTAAATGAGGTCTGGAGCAAGCACAGCTTTGATATCACCTTCAGACACAAATTTTGTGTCTAAGCACAACATACACATTTTTAGCTCTTCACCTCAGCACATCCTATGACTAATCCCTGTAGCATTATCTTTTCTTCCCAGTTTTTAGTTTCCTTACCTGCCCCCATAATTACTGGCCATTTTTCTGTTTCTCAGCTGGGCTATTTCATGTTGTGCTTTTTAACTGTGCTTTGAATAGCAGCTTTCTTTAATGTTTTGGTACTTTTTCTAGTCATTGTGGTTTTGACTTTTAAAATTATGCTTATTTTAACCAAAATAACCCCAAGTCTGAAACAAACTAAAAGCTTAAAAATACAAATTCAGATAAAATTATAAAGATGCAACAAATTCCCTATTGCTTTACCTAGATGATAAATTCTTCAGTACTACAAATACCATGAAATTACAAAGGGAAATTTTCTTTCATATGCTTGCAGTTTCTCTTTTTAGGGGGCAAGTTCCCTCATCAGGACATTTGGTAGCCACTTGCTGGTTAAAACCAGTTAGTTTTCAGTCACCCCTGGTGACAGTCATATGGAGTGAGTGCATGTAGATTATGGGTTCTTAAAACCATAGAGTGATGTCTGTTGGAAGGGACCTTAAAGATCTGTGGGCAGAAACACCTCCCACTAGACCAGGCTGCTCCAAGCCCCATCCAGCCTGGCTTTGAACACCTCTAGGGGTGGGGCATCCACAGCATGTTTGGGCAAACTGTGCCTGGGCAACCTCACCACCCTCACAGGGAAGAATTTCATTCTAATCTAAAGTTGCTCCCTCTCAGTTTAAAGCCAACCCCCTTTGTCCTAGCACTGCATGTCCTTGTAGATGTTTAGAGCTTTCTGCTTGTCCAAGTAGCATGACCTCAGATAATCCTGCTCAGAGACAGTGAGGGAACACATCCCTCACTGTGAGCTCACTGCTCACCTGACAGTGAGCTTTATTGTGGGCAAATCTGGCTGAGTAATACTGTTTCTTTCCCCAGGGTAATATGTCAAGGTGTAGAACTGGCTCATTTTGTTGCAAACACAACAGGCATTGTCAATGTGTTCTGATTATGAATTTCCATATTTTCATCTGACAATACGTTTCTCCAAGTTTGTGCAGTCTTCAAGAGAAAGAGATTTTAGTAAAAGGTGAAATAGATTAAAGCAGGAATGATAAATATTTTTCTTATTCCTCAGGGCTCACTCCTGTTACTAGAGTGGTCTGCTCACTTACGAGCCTTTTACAGTCACAGCTTTGTGCCTTTTAGAGAAATCATGGTTAGTAAGGAGGATGAGTTGTTAAATGCCCTAAGACAGCAGGTAATTTAGGGTGATAACCAACAGAGTTACAAGGGCAAATGTGTTGGCTTATGCTAAAGTATTTCTGACAAATGTATTTCCCATTTGTGTTATATCTAACCATGTTTATAGATGGTTGTGTTGATTTTTGTTTATTTTAGAGTATTGTAACACTATCACTGGAATTGATATATTTTAGAAGAATTTTTATAAATGAACTTCTGTGGTTGCAAATATTAAAATTTTATAGAATGGAGGAGGCCAGTCATAGTAAACAGTGCTGCATTTAGTTGCTTTTTGTGAAGAATCTTATTAAGGGAAATGCTTATTTAGACTTCTGGTTGGACTAAGGTTTGACTCTTAGAAGAGCAAAGCTGCTTTTGTTATTCTAGCTAGAAATTTGCCTAACAATTGGAAATCCTAGGTAATTGGTTCCTTTAGTAGGATTCCCTCACTCTGAAATAAGAAAGAAAGATCAGGTCATCCTCTCACACCTAAAAATTTTCCATATAAATCCAAATTGAGATGTGGTGGCAAGTAAAGAAAATTGTATTCCTTGTTACTTGTGGCAGAAAGTGAGTCTAGGAAGAAATTGAGAGAGGCATATTAGAATTCTCTTGAACTTGGAAAAATAATAGAAAATACTTTGGTGATCCCAGAGAAGAATATTCATAAATCTAAACTGATAGGAGTGTAAGAAAAGAGTGCTTGAGGTTAGAAGGAGCCTGTCAGGGAGAAGGTGTATAACATGTATTGAACCAGTGTAACTGAGTTGACACAACAAACTGCAGGTCAGGTATTTTGGGGAGTACCAAACTCTAGTTAAGCTCCAAATGTCTTTTTCTGTGCATTTCTCTTTCATTGCAGATAGTTTAGATATTTATAGGTGAATATAACCGCTGTGTCTCATCTTTTTTCTGTACTTCTGCACTATCAATCCAGTTGTCCTTTCTAGCCCATCTTTATTTCTTATCAAGTCAGCAGATCTTGTCCTGCAATGATTTCCTTTCCTTTGTCTCTTAATTTGCTTAGAGAGTTGAGAGTTCCTTAGAAAGAGATCTTGGCAGAACCTTGAAATAATTTTCTGTTTAAAGTAAATGAAAAATTTCATCATAATTGAATTTAAAAACATGCATAATATATATGCATGTATTGTGTACCTCTATTGTGCCCCCAGCAGGAGTATTCACAAAGAAGGTGAAAATATAAGCATTTTAATAGCTTTTGGTTGTGGCAATATGTTTCCAATAGATGTTAGACAGGCTATTTCAAATTTAATGTTTTCAAAATTCGAAAGTCCATGGCACATGTTTACCATCAGGCAGTAGAAATAGATTGTTCCCTAGAGAACTGGCAGTAACAACCTAAAATTCATTTGTTCTTGTTCATAAGGTGCATTATGAAGAAGGGATTGTGGGAGATGATATGAATCATACATAGTCCATCTCCTCACCACAGAAAGAATTGCAGTTACACTGGGAAAATATTGAGTCTGCATGTTGTGTGAGGTGCTCTGGTTTTGCACTGAGCAGCCAGAGCCATTGACTGCAGCAAATCACTGACCAGTTTAAAGATCTACAAATCAATGTCAGAGCCTGTGATTCATTGCAGTGTCCTAAAAGGGAGCTGACAATTTGTTCTGAAAGGAGTTTTCTGCTCCAAGGTGGCATGGGGATAATACTAATGCAAGGAATTACTGGGTCAGACTGGCAGTCATGCCTGCAAGAGTCACCCAGGTTTCTAATGGCTAAATGCCTTATTCATAAGAAAGTCTGAATCTTATTTTCATGCATTTAGGAAATGTAGGTCAAAAGCTTAATCCCTGGTACAGTGCCACGGACTTCAGCTGGATTTGTATGGAGAATGAGTTTGCTTCCCACACTTCTTGCTTTATAACTTTCTTGCTTTATAACTATTTTAACTGAATGAATCACACTTTAATAATCATTGTAGAAGGGCATAAAAGCGTGTTCCAACTTATTTATTAATTTTCAGAAAAATTGGGCTATATTTCATCTTCCTCTTAAGGCAATTTCATGTTTTCCCAGTACGCAGTGCTAAACAAGTGGGTGTTTCAACTGAAATGCTGCAGTGAAAATGTTCCTAACACAAATGTGATAAATTTGAAAGAAAAGGATGGATTTATGGTAGCAAGTCTAACAATGCTGCATTTGGCTCAAGTACCTGCTATGATTTTAACAAAGGTATCATAAATAAGGAGCTCAAAGTGTAGGATAAATAAGAGCTTGTCATACTATTCTGGGTTATCATTTAGGTAACTTTTAACGTTGCTAAATGATTTTTAGACACAAAAGATCAAAATTACTGTGTTTTTAAATAACTTAATTATTTTCTGATAAGGTTCTTTTCTGTTCAGTTTATAAATAACATTGTGCTTAGTTTTTATATTTCAGTTCTCATTAGTAGGTGAGAAAGAAGAAGGTAAGTATTATAATTTTCTCACTTTCTGTGTGAGAAAAACTATGGTTTCCTTTATGTAACTCATCAGCAGAATGTAGACAAAACCACAAATCTGTTAAGTTGCCTCTAGTACACAGTCTAACAAACCACTTTTAAATCAAGTTCTTTAGGTTATTAACATGATTCAATTCAATTACGAAATTCTCTTTAATATTCAGGAAGAAACCTGCAGGCTATCCTTCAGAAGCACTTACGCAACAGCTGCTAGAAGACATAAACACCTTTTATATTGCTTGATGTAAAGGCTCAGCACTCTTCATGATCTCCTCTCATATTCCATGCTGTAGGAAATGAAGTCAGCTGCTTTGTGATTTGCAGGTGATTCATTTAACTACTTCAACACTATTTCAAGTGTCTCTCTCTTGATTCATTGTGTCTTCTTTTGGATTGGTGACTATGATATAAACTCCAGTGGAAAATCCAGCCATATAAATACAACCCTGGTCTAAGTGTAATTTGGTCTGCTTTAAACCAGGCAAAACTTAGACCAGAAAAACTATCTGTTCATAATTTTCATTAATTAACTTTTACGTTAAATTCACTGGAGGCAGTTTCTGATCTCATTTGTGCTTATTTTAGGCTGCTCTAGACTTTACTTTGTAGCTCACATTTCTCATCAGTGTGAGGAAGGAAACTTGTTCAAATCGTGTGGTTTGTATTTATCTTCATACTTCATCACTTGCATTTCTTTCTTCAATGAATACAAAGTGTATTTTTCAATTTAATGTGTTTGAAGTCAGTTTTTTGTAATAGTTTTCTTTTAGTTTGGAATTCAGCACTACTATTAACAACCAATGAACCAGAAAGCCTTCCTATAAGCTTGGGAAGATAAAAAATGAAAGTAAGTGTAAGTTTCTTGGGATGTTCTTTAATGCCAGTTTATAAAGAAGTCAGTGACTGATTCTTTGCCATCTAATCAGTAAATCACATTTGCAGAAGTTATAGCAGTTTCAAAAAAAAAGTTTTACTGACTTTTCTGAGTGTACAAATAAGGGATGGAAGTAATACTTTCTTACCAGTGAGGTCACAATTCCTGTGTGTACAGCACAGGAAGACTGAACCTGAACTAGTACCTTCTGTTTTGGGCAGCAGTGAAGCAGGAACATGAAGATGAATTGGAAATAATTCATGGGAAAGCAAAAATAGGTAAAGTTGAACTATATATACACTTTAAAATGGTGTAAGTGCTGATTATGTAGCTAAGATACTAGTTGCTGAAAGATAATAAAGACATTCTAGGTAACATTTTAAGTGATAAAATAACGTTGGGAATGGTCCAGGCAGCAGGAGGCATTGGCACAAGTCAGCAGCAGCGCTGATGTTACAAGAGTCAATGTTGATCCATTAGAGACATGGAACTTTGGCATGAAGCACAGGGAGTTAACTGCAGGTTGCTGTGACTTCCTCCTGCTGCAAAAAGTGACTGTGCAATTCAGATTGACCCAAAACAGTTGTCAGGGGAGAATAATGAGCTTTAGTGAGTGTTACTCAGACTCCGGAATTTGACTGATTTTCTAAGCAGGACAGAGAAGCTTCTTGGAGCTGAAAGTCTGCATTCTTCTGACAAGCCATGCTGTGCCTGTGAAAGACATCTTATCTATTATTGTATCTATTATATAGCTGCATTCTTCTTCAGGAATCAAGCCAATTAACTTGATCAGAACTGTCAGGGAATGAGAAAAAGAACTGCCATAAGTTATGGGGAAAATATGAGATAACATAGATAACAGAGATAACATAGAGATAACATAGCATTTATCTGAGGGAAGGAATTAAAGTCATTGTAAGGCACTTGTGGTGCAGGAGAAGCTGCTTGCATAAATCAAGCTTCAAAAGAATTGAAGAGACATTCAGCTCTCTGCTGTCTAGCTGCTATCAATTCCAGGTGTACAGACAGTTTATGTGCTTGAGAGCATGACTACAAAGTTTTTGTTTATATATCTTTGCCCAGCTGTGAGCTGTGACTTGTGCAGTAGAGCTGTACATGAGAAAGGCATAAATAATGTCCAAATTAAAAATAAGTCTATACATCTCTGCATTATTTACATACAGTCCAAGCTGACGCTGAAATCAAATATACTTGTTAAATTTCAAGACTCCCAAATTGGTCAAAGCCACTCAGATTTAAAAATTAGTTGAAGGAGATCAGACAGAGCTGTGTGTAGTGCCATTGTTTTTCTTTTAAATGTGTGATGGTAAACTGTTTTGCTCCTAGATTTAGGAATTATGTGTAATCAATGTGTTAGCAGATGTAACTGGACTTTACCTTGAGCAGTGGAGTCAGGTATGAATGGCTGCATGCCTTCCTTTAGGATATCAGATCCCAGTGCAGTGTGGTAAGGAGTGGAGTCAGGAGCTGTCAGCGGCTTTTTCCCTTGCTCAGTTTATTGCAGTGTGATGCTGAACTAGGAATAATATTTCCACAATTTATATACTCCTAAGGCTTCCCCTTTCTTCAGTCAAAGAGCAGTGACCATGACAGTCTGTGTATAAGAAGTTTTATGCAGAGAAATACAAAAAGAAAAATTACTTTTTGGCCCTAGGACTGATGCTGAGCAAACTGGACAGTCTTTTGAGTGCTTAAGATTTTGTTCATGTCACTGAAAATTGGGAACTAGATTGACTAGAAGTTAATAGGCTACAGTTGAACTTGGAATAAAATAGTACTAACTTCTATGAAAACGTGCTTTTAGGTACCTTGCTCTCAAATTACTTTGATTAAGGGAATCTCTTAGCCATTAGTACTAAATTATCTTTGATTTGACAGTCTAATGTGGTTAATGATTGCTTACAGAGGCCAACTAATTACTATGGACCTTTCAGTTCTTTCTAGCAAGTAGACAGTTCTCCTTTTGCTCTCTGTTGTAGCATAGGTTGATTGTTCATACATGCTTCAGTCATCAGAAGTAGTTTTATAAAGACTTTTTAGTTAATATCTGTGTAGCAGGACGAGTATTATGGCTGTGATCACGTTATGGCTGTGATAAGTGTTCCGTGAATAGCATCCCATTATTGGTACCTGCTTTTTTAGCTGGGTCAGTCACTACAGTCACTTTAGAATGACAGGTGGATAAAAAATACCATCTTCAGAGTACAGCTGAAAATACTGTGCTAAATAGATCATTATTACAGAACAGAATGGTTGCATAAATAGTAAATTGTGGTTTTATGTGGGTGAGATATGTTAAACTCCCCACTTTTTAAAATATAGTTTTAGTCTTAGGCCATTTTGCTTTTCTACCAGCAGGGCTGAAGTCCAGTTTGCTGGCTCTGGTGATGTCAGGTTATGCCAGCAGAAGTTTTGCTTTGACTGAAAGTTGGGCACTGTTTGTATACTGAAGTTACTTTGAAATGATTCACTGTGTGCCCATTAATGTGATGATGAAAGCAAACACGTAAATGTTCTTAATCTATGGGCAAGCCGTTATTGAATGATAAAGAAATAAAGCCAGGAATAAGTACTGATTCCTTTTGTTTAAAGTTGTATTTTTGAATGTAATTTTTTAAATATAATACTTATAATCTCTGTTAAGGGGAGATTATAAGTACACCATATGCATGTTAGCTTTTCCAGATAGTTTTTTTAAATAGATCTGTAAAAATAACATCTTGAAGAAATATTTACAATAGTAAATCCAAGCAGAGCATTTGATACAACAAATGCAAACATACATGGCTGGGAGGGGGAAACCGAACTCTTGATCTAGGAAAAGGGTCCAAATTTGGACTCTTAAGGAAAGGGCCATGAAGTTGTGATGTAGGTGAGAAATTTTAATTTAATGAAGCATTTTTCAGGTAAATGAAAGAGCTATTACAATTTGATATTTTTCTGTGTAAATAGCAACTTTAATACAAATGGTATACATTTAATTAAATGTACTTTTGAATAATACTGTAGACACAGTTTGTTAATAAAAAATCATATTATGCTAATTTGTATCTGCTAGGTATTCACTATTTCCCATGCATATATTAAATATTCATTTAGAACTGGAATAATACTGAATTCTAGTGTTTAAATGATGACAACCTATTATGGTAATTAAAGGGTACACCTAGCAATTTTAATCTTTAATTTTAATCTTCCCCTTCCCCCTGCTTCTCAGCTCCTGTGGGATGTCAGTGTTATAACTTAAAGTTCTAGAGCTTCCTCACACTTGGCTTCAACAACTCTTCTATGAAACATTTTCAGTGCAGGGAAATAGTTTTCTCTGAATTATTATCAAAGTAGAAAAAGGAACACTGTATCATTAAGTTGAAAGTCTGAAAAATATTTGGTTTCCTGAGACTAGCTTTTACGAGCAGAAATCATGATAGTCAAATAGTTATTTTATAGCAAATGAACAATTGTGAATAGTTACATCTGCTGTGAAGCTCCTGGTGTAAAGTGTATCCAGCAAGGCCAAAAAACAAACAAAGAAAAAATCAACTCCACAAAAAAACCCCACAAAAAACCTCCAAAAAACCCACAAAAAACCAAACCCTCTGTAAGATTGGAAGAAGCAATTATGAGGCTAACTGGACTGGTTAATTGAAACAGTGGTTGCAGGTATTTGAAGTCTTTCAGGATTTGGCTGCATGCAAAGTTAAAGAAATGTCTGAATTAAATAGTATCATTGGCCCAGCTGTGTCATGACCATAAGGGAAGTGCTCAGTTGGACTTGAGGGTTGTTAGACCCCAGTACAACTGCACTGAAGAGTGAGCTGCAATTGATTGTCAACTTGAAAGCTGTGTGACAAAGGCTCTAGTGACAAAGATGCATTCAAAGATGGATTTTTTTTTAAATTGCAGTATAAAATCTTCCTGAAAAAAGAAAAACTCTGACCTCAATTCCTAAATCACTTGGAAAACTCTAAAAATTCAAAATTTCCTGTTCTAATACACTGGACAATTATAGAAAGCTGTGTTTTCTGAGAGTCATTGCATCTCCAGTTGTTTTATTTAATTGGTGGAAAAAGTGATACTGACTGGCCTCTTATTCAGTGCATAACAGCTTTTAAAGCCATTGGAATTGTTTAAGTTTTTATATCAGGAATATAAAGGATTTTGATACTTTTGATGCATTTCCTGTGGATTGTACATGCAGTGTAACTGCCAAGGGTGCTTCAAACTTGCCTGTGCAACTTTAATTTTTTAAAATTATTATTGTTTAACTTTTACTGTTACTAAAACCATCAACTGTTTCCTCTTGTCTGGCTGTTTACAATATTTTTTACTTTCATTTATTTATTCCTTCTGCATCAACTTAATGTAAGTATTAAATGGTATATATCAGTAGGAGTAGATAAAAGCACACTACAGGCTCTACTATAAACTGAAAATTTTACCATGTCTGCAGCATTCTCACAAAGATATCCCAGAAGGGGAGACAAAACCTTTTCTATCTAAATTAAGGAAGAATTGAATAGATCCAGTAGTCTCAAGAGTACACCCTGTATGTGTATGTATAATCCTTTGAATACAATACATGTGAGAAAGCTGAATGCAACTTTAGGACATTGATTATTTTACCTTTAGGTTGTATCAGCTATTTACTACCTTAATATTAATTCTCACATGAGATATTTTTTCTCTTGCTCTCTGAGTAAGTGGTTTTGTGTCAGCTTTTGACAAAAATGTAATAGACAGACGTTCACACAAGAGCCTAAAGATCCTGCTCCCTGTTATTCCAGATGAACATAGTCCATAACAGGAAAAAACCCAGAATTGTTTAGTAGAAATAGATCTGTATATTTCTGGACACAAAACATCATCAGCTGAAAGTCTCTTTTTAAATCCTTTCCAATAGACATGTACAGTTTTTATTTAGAAGGAAATGGGCCATGGCTCTGTTTGTATCTGCAGTCTGCATTACTTTTGTTCCCTTATAAATGAATGCTGACAGAACTTAGCCAAAATGGTAAATGTGGCCAATACTGTTTAGACTAACAGTGTAAATTAGAGCTCGAGAGCTCTCAGCATCCACAAGGCATGTAATTAACCACTCAGCAGCCTCCTACCACCACTTACTCAGATTTTACATGCCACTGGTGACAAAGTTAATTGCCATGGCTCTTATATTGGGCCATGTGCACAGGAGCCCTTCCCAGAGTGGAGCTGCCCAGGGTGTTGCAGGTACCCTTACTGAGGTGGATGCTGGTAGCCCCTGATGAGCAACTGAGAGGAGGCACCGCCACACCATGGAGTGAGCAAACACAGAGCTGTGCAGGGTTTGTCTCAGCTTTCAGCCAAAACTGCTGGGACAGACACAACCTGGGTGAGGCATTTGTCCAACAAGCAAATGTTGGGAGGAAGGAAAAGCTTTGATGACAAAGTAAAAGGAGAATGGAATGAAGTGGTAGAGTGGCAGTGAATTGAATATACTGCAGAGAAGGAGAGAGAAAAGGAGTAAAGGAGCTCAGAACAGCCACTTACAAAACATGGGAAGACAGAACCAAGGCATAATCCTAGAGACTCTTGGAGTGTCTGCTGCTGTTGTTGGGCTGTTTCTGCACCTGTTATTTTGAAATTACCTTTACTTCCCCAATAGGAAGTTCTTCTAGTGTCCCTGAAGTAAAGGAAGGGTTTTCTTTCCTCTCTTGGCTTTTTTGTGAGTCAGAATTTTTCACACTAAAACTGAATTAATGATAAGTTACCAGATGAAATTTTAATCTGCATTTTACCAGTATCAATTAGATGTTACTAACTTCAACTTGCCTTCCTGGTGGTTTGTTGTTGTTGTTTTAGTTGTTTTTCCTGCGTGAATGTACCCAGACCAAATTTTCTAAAAAAAGTTTAGCCCAGTTGGTTCCTAAGAGTAGGGCTTTGAATTGCTTTCTGGGGATACAATAAATTCCTGTGTTTATGCTACCAGTTACACCATGGATAAAATTACGGCAGATGGGCCTCTGAATGAGATGTCAAAAAGTGATGTGATGTGATTTTAATGATGGAAAATAGCAGAATGTGAAAAACAATGTATGGTGTTTAATCCATTTATCTCTTATTTTAACTGTCACAATCTGGAATTCAATAAAACAGCACCAAATAATTTCACAGGCACCAGACACAACGGTAGTTTTTTTTTTTTTTTACTTTCTAAGATGATAAGTGAACTTATTAAGCACATCACATAGCAATGGAAAATTTTGCAAGAAGACAATAATCATAATGCTCAGGTAACAACCAGAATATATGCCATTATCTGAACTGTTCACATTTTGTATCAATTCATGATCAACTTCAGAGAAAAAGTTGCAGTTCACAAGAGGGAACTGTGAAATGGTTGATCAGAGAGGTGGGGAAGGTACACTGACCCCTCCCATTGGGAAAGCTCAGTAAAAGATGTGCATGTAGTTCAACAGGAAAGGGCCAATACATGGACAGAACACTCTGAGCTTTCAGCCAGTGTATTCTGGCACAAAGACAGAACTACTACCAGACAGGCACCAGACCAAACTAGGAGGACAGGCATTTTATCATCTTTATGTCATTGTTTATCTGCCTTCTTTCCTACTTCTGAAAGGCAGAGGAGTACCAAAGGAGATGATATACTGTCCTGTGGAGGAATTAGAGGTTGCAGATGTGCAGCATATTGTGAACCATTGTCTAGACTGGTTAGAAAGTCAAGGGAAGTAATTTAATTTTTGTCCTGCATAAACCCATTCTTTGCCTGTTTCATATTAGTCACTAGGTATTTCAAAAGGTAACAGGGGTGTCAGATGAGTTAACCTTCATTGCTCAGATGATGTACAAAGTTTCAGGAGCAAAGAATTGGCCTCTTTTCTGCTCCATTAGCTCCACTGGTATCACAAGGACAGTGTAATTATTTACTCAGCTTGGTGGGAAAGATCAGCTGTACTCCATTTACCACTTCCTTTGCTTCATATCTGTAAGCAACAGGAATCTATCATTAGGAAAACTGTAACATTATAAATATACAAGACAGGCACGAGACTGCCCAGAGACTAGCAGTGTAGTATCTAGTAATTTTACCTGGATTCAGTTTTTTTTTCCCCAGGCTGAGACTGGCTCCTTGGTAAGCCCATACTATTGTATGTTGCAGAGTCTTTTGCTGCACTGAAATGGTTTGTAAACATTTTCTTTATTCCTAGAGTATTTTTAAGTTAGTGCTATAACATGTACAGCTTTAAGTACTAACTGTTGGATCTAATCTTTAAGTTTAGTCATGAAAGGATAGTGCAGCTTCTGTGCAGCCCCCTTTTCACTCCTCAGTTATACAGAACCCTCAGTTATACAGACCACAGTTATACAGTGGTCTGAGGCCAGACCACTACCTCTCACCTGCTAAACACCTCAAGCCAATGTTATTTTTTACCCCTTTGAAGCAGTGGGAATATCTTATTTCTTCCATTGTGCTCTTTTCTATTGATTTTCACTGTAGCAGCCTTGTTTATCTCCTGGCAGTCAGGTGAATTATATCAAACTGATAACCTGTGTAGCATATGCCATCTATAGAAGCAATGGATAACTGCTTAATTCTCCACAGAAGTTGTCTGTGATAGTCTTGTATGAAAGAAATTTGAGAGATACATAAATGTGTTGTTTTTATATAAATGGTATTCAGTAATGTAAAACAGTCTTATTTTTGCACTGTACTGTTTTTGCATTAAATGGGGTTTTATGAAATTCTGTTATTAAACTGAGCACATCCTTGACAGTATGTCAATACTGTAGCCTAATTAATACTTGTAGAACATGCTTTTATAAAGAAGAAGTATTTAAATGCAAATGCAGTTCTTCAGACAAATGTTCTTTCTTGTGTTTGAACAATGAAACAAAGCAGTGCTTGTTACTGATTCACTGCAAGGCTGTCATTTTGCACAGTTCAGTCTGCATGACATAAATCTAAAGAACAAAAGCAAATAAGTAATTTCACCATTACGGAACAGGCCAAGCTTAGCACTATAACCTGCAGTGTCTGTAATGTATAATGGGGTATAGCTGTGTCACATGCAGTATCTAACTCAGTAGAAAACAGGCACTATGATAAGCCTTGTGATGTGAATACATTGACCTATTTTCACTTCTGTTGCTGTTCACTGCATATTGATTTTTGCTAACTGATCCTGTTTATATTACTGCATCTTAGTATATATTCATATATAGCCTTCACTGCTGGGATGTGGGAGAGATTAAAACATAAAATCCTGTGTATTTCAGTAAACTGTGATGCAAATTCTGTGGATGTTATACAGTGCTCCTCTTCTGCTTTTAGATAGTCACTCAGATAATTTAGGTTTCATGCTTAGCTCTCCATTAAATATAAACTGTTAATGGAACCTTTTAAGGTTTATAAAATGTATCTGGAGCTTATTCATGCATTACTTTTTCAGGGTTGCATTTGCTTGAGTGAATTTAGGAAAATCTTTTTCTCCATGAGGACTGTTAAGCAATGAAGCCGTTTGCTCAGAGAAGCTCTGCAGTCTCCATGCTTGGAGATTTTCAAGACCAGACAGGATAAAGCCCTGGTCAACCTTGTTTCGTCTAATAACTGGTCATATGTGGTTTCTAGCATTAATCTGTGCAAATTAGAATTCCAAAGACCTTACTTAGAAAAAGCCTGGTCTATTAAATATCTGAGTGTGCTGTATCAATACCCATTGACTATAATTTCTTGAGACTGGGAAAACATTTTAAAGTGGTTAGATAGCCAATGATTACAATGACTTAAGTCATCTGGGTGCAGAGAAATGAGCAGCAGTTGAGAAATCAACATGAAGCGATTACAAAATGCCATTGCTGCTTTATCATGAAAAAGTTGTGTTCCCACAGTAAAGTAACTCATGCCCAATGGTGGTAATTTGACTGCAAACTAAGGCAATGATTCACGTGTGTAGACAGGAGAGCCACTGTTCAGCTGAATTGCAAGCATGTAAATTAAATGCATGGATATCTGTGAGGTATGATTATGGATAATTTGCTGGAGAAGCACAGTGTATGGTTGTATCATGGTACTTACTCATGATCAAGTGGTATAATTACTGCATGCTCTATCTGGTGTCCCACAGCCAGTGGGCTTCATCTCTGCCAGTGTGTATTCCAGCTGCTGTGACATCCCTCAACCTAGATCTCTCTTCTATTTGCCATAGGCCAGGAGGATCTTCCCCCTTGGCAATTTTTTTGTATATGTCAAGATATATCATTAGTTGCTATTCCAGAAGTAAAACCAGAAAAACAAGCATAAAATGACTAGAGCCTGCAATTTTAAAAAAGAGCGGAGTGTGAAAGACTTATTCTTAAATCTCCAGAATTTTTCTTTTGTCAGAAGCTGTGTCTCCTAAGCTGTACAAAATACAGGTAACAAAGATTAAAGACAGTGAGCCATTGTCATGTCAGTACTTTTGACTTGGTTCTTTTTCTGTCCCAGGGCATTCATGTCAGACTGTGTTGAGAAGAATTCTTCCTTTCAGGAAGCCAGTGCCCATTCTCCTGTCAAACACTGCCTTTGATATGAAAAACACTTTGTTTGTGCTTTCCGTTCTTCCAAGTAACAATGCTTTTCTCCTGACATGGGGTTTTGAAGCATGTTTTTGTACATGTTGGAATACTTTTTTTCCCTCTGTGTATTTACCTGGGCAGAAAACTTGTTCCTTCTGAGAATATCCTTAAGTCAAATTTAACTAGAATATTGTAATGTAGATAATGATAATATATTTCTGTTTCATTTATCAGTCTTAATATTTAGCAGTCTTATCAACTTGATTTCTACCCAGTTATGAAAGGAAACCTGTTAAAAAGGGATTCTATTTATTCTTTCTACCATTACCCATCTTTTGTTTGCATCTTCTATTTCCCTAGGGTCAGATTTCAGAAACTTAAACAGTTTATGGGAACAGATGACTTATTTCTTCATTCTTTTGGTAGTTTGAATTGAGGAGGTAAGGTTTGAAGTCTCGAGGTCAGAATTTGAGTGTACAATTTGAGCATGATTACAGATCAGACTAAATGCCCCTGTACTGAACTAATAATAATATTTACATGGTGTGAAAATCCTTTCTCTTGCATCCTTTTACAACCACAGTTGATTTTTCTCGAATGTAGTATGCAGGCTTAAGTTTTAGGAGTATGCAGTCTGTTTCCATATTTATTGGAGAACTGAATCCTTGAAAATCTTTCTGTAAGCATACATGAGAACGGTAACACTAGCCTTTCCTTAGACCAGCAGGTGCACTTGCATGAGTAAAATGCTTATATTGGTCTCTGAGTTGTGAAAATTTTGTGAAATTGAAAAACTCTCTTTCATAATGAAACCAAATAAAAACTGAATTCTGTTACTCAGTTACAGGATATGTGGGACCATATGGCAATGCACTGAAAGATCTATAAGGGATTAATGGTAATATAGTTTTCTGAGTCCAGTTTGACCTATCTTCTACACTAAGTCACTGAAAATCTAGGTATTGTCCTGATGTGGTAATTAAGATGTGTTAGATTGCATTAACCTGACCTGTTGTGACAATTTCTTTTTGTTATCTCTTATTGTCACTTTCTTTAAAAAGCATCAGTTTTAGTTTTCAGTAGAACCTTTTCACTAGCTAGACTGGATTAGAGGAAAAGATTGAAAGGATATCATCTTCCTTTTGTCACCTGTCACGAAATAGAAGCAAGAGTTTATACACACACACACATTTACCAAATTCAGTAAGCTGTAGCTGTTAAATATTGAGTTGATTTCAAAGCCTTCAAGTGACAAAATAGAAGGCTAATGTCTCTAGTGAATCTGCTTGACTCTTATCAGTGAACAGAGTACGACTGTTTTTCATCAAAACCATTTCTAAAATATCTCTATTATATTATTCTCAATAGTGAGAAGAATAATACGTATTCAGAAATCTGGAATGCCATATTATACCTGCTTTGCATACATTTAACCATGCAGTTCTTATAAAACAGGTAAATCATGTGAACTCATGGATGGATAAGCCCCTTAGGAAATATTTATAAATGTTAAAACCCCATCTGTGTCCATATGTGTTTACTTAATTTCTAGTAAAATTGAATCTTTAAGGTTTGATCAAGTTCTTACCAGAGAGCCAGAGAGTAATGAACAGATTTTTCTCGTCTTGTAATTGACAGATCCCTCTATCTGTCAGTCTGTCATTTGTAGTTTTCTATTCATGCACCTAAAGTCATATTCACTTTATTCAGGTACTTATATTTGGGAACAAAACTCTTGAAAGATTTCTTGAAATATAAAATTTTTAGGAGAACCAGCAAAGCTGAAAACTATTCCTAAGTTTGAGAGGAATGTCCATAGAATTTATTGTTTATGCTTCCCTTCCAAGTAATTTTATTCAGCTCTGGTACTTGTTTTCCAAATGTTGTGAAAACCAGTATTTGAGACTCAAGGGAACGACAAGCTATTTATTTCATTTGTCAGGTCTGGCATAAATCATAACCCTGTTGCACTTGATGTTGTACAAACAGAGTTAATAAATGATCCTTGCCCCAAGTGCTTAGGAATTAAGTCTGAGACATAAGATGGTGTGTAGGTATGACAAATAGAGGAGTAAAGAAACCCAATAAATAGTGCCAGTTAGGAAGACAGATTACTTCCTGGCATGTCAACATCAAGGGTTTTGTAGGCTTCCCAGAAAGGTTAGATTTTCATAAAGGATTTAAAGGGCAGGGGGAGGGGAGTACCTTTACAGTATTCATAGGGAGATGCTTGCAATCATGAGATGGAATATGGAAGAAAAGTTGCAGCTGGCTTGTTCAGATGATAAGTAGACAAATAAGGTTGTTACACAATGTTAGGGCTATACCTTTCACTTCTGACTGAGGGTGAGATGCAGCTTGCTTTATTAGCATTTTCCTCTAGATTTAGGACATAAGTAAGAAAAAAGTTAGTAGGTGGAGGTGTTAAGATACTCTAGGATTGCTAAGGGAGATTCCAAAACTGTTCCTGTTATTCCTTCCTTATTTGACTGACAGCCCTGAAGGCTCAGTGTTGGAACACTCTGGATTTCCCTTCAAATATTTCACTTCAAATTGCAGGAGCAAATAACGGTCTATTGTGAATTTCCTAGTTCTGATATCAAGATCAGTTTGGGTAATTACTTCAGTGAGTAAACAGATGTATGTATGTGTGTATATATATATCTATAACTTGAGAGGAACATACATAAAGAGAAGATGCTGAATATTCCATAATAATGTAATAAATGGCTTCCTCATACCAATAATAAAAAGAAAACTGGCAGAGCATCTAAAAATGCTGAAGTAAAAATAGTTTAATTCATCATTTAGGGGAAATTATCCATTGAGAAGTCTGGTAGACTGCCAGTGCCTCAGCCTTCATACCCATATGCATGGCAAGTATAGAGAGGCAATTAATGAAGATTTTTTTTTTTCATACAATACAAAGATTTTTTAATGGTTCTACAGCAACTGTAATTATTTAAGAACAGCACTTATTCCAAGCAGAAATTTGAATGTATGGGTAGTTTGTGCAAGCCCTCACATTTGTTCTGTAGAATGAAAGAAAAATAAAATTAACCACATTTATTTACCAAGTAACAGAAAGCAGCAAAAGCTTTTAGCTCTGAGAAAGTAGTATCATGAAAGCTATATAAAGCAACAGGATTAAACTAACTAACTGAAATCAACCTGATTCAGCAAAGCTGGCTGAAGTACTTACACGTTCCATGTCAAGCAATCTTTCTATCACAGTGTGATCAGACTGAGCTAAATGTGCATAATCCTTCAGCAGCTTGCAGTCACCATAACCTATAAAGAACAAAAATGCTTGGGATTGTCTGTGGAAAAGAGAAGTTACAGTTACTATTGCATCAATATACAGGGAGCTGTGACAGTTCAACAGGCCAGAAAAGGCAGATTATCTCAAGGAAGAGCACCGCAAAAAATTTCTTGATTAAAATGGCAAACATCACATGACACTCCTCTGAAAAGGTTGCTCGGGTATATCTGAATTCTGTTGGTTTCTGTTGGTTTCTACTTAATGTAGGTCTGGTGTAACTGTTACTTTCAGTGACAGTACCAGTGTCATTCTTTATGAACATGGATGAATACATGATGGAATCTACAGTGTGTCTCATCCTATGGAAGAGGAAAATTTTCTTCTGATAGTTGAGTAGGGCTTCCTTGAAAGGCCAGTCTGGGTGGGCTTTTTTTGTGTGTGCTAGTCTTTTTGGTTTTGTTTCTTTGTTTCTTTGTTTTTTGTTTTTTTTTTTTTTTAACTTTTTTTTTCCTTTCATTTGAAACAAACTGCTCAAGCTGTAGTAATTATTCGTTCAATACTGTGGTTCTGTGATAAAACATAGAGTGTAATAATCACACCAATTTTTTTGTGTAATTGTAAGTGACAGATGTCTGAGGCTCACAGTCATTTTAGCCTGACATCTGCAATTATTGCAGCAGTATTGATGGAAGAGGATTAAGGAGCTCTCAGATGCCAAACCTCATTATTTCAACTTTATGTAGAGCTGTCAGGTCCTAATAATTCCACAGGGATTTAGTCTTTACAGCGTAAAAAGGCATGCAAAAGTTTTCATAACAATCTCAAAACTATTATGGACCATCAAAATGTAAATGATCATACTTTAATGAATATCAAATGACTATAGTTTTTAACTTTCACTTAGTAATTTTAAAATTATGCTCTATTTTCTAAGTGGCATAATGGTCAACAGTAATATCCCTTAAATAAGTCTTAAAACTGTATTTTTCCTGGCATTTTAGAATTGTGATTCATGAGAGTGCATAGTCTAGTACAATGAAAATATATCCAATGTGCAATAAAATGGATTGGATAGTTTTTCTTTTCATCTGACATCTTCATGTCAACAATCTGCAGTCTGGTCTTTCAAGTCTTTTCAAGGGGAGATAATTCATAAAGAGCTTCTGTGCTTTATTTTAAGACACTTCCATGAAAAATGAGTCATACTGAGTACATTGCTGAACTCTTTTGTAGTATTGTAGGATACTGTAAAATGAATTGATTCCATGGAGAATTGATTTTAGTCTATACCATACTTTTCTTCTGGAGATTCTGAATATCTACCTGTGAAATGCTATTTTTTAAATCTTAGTGTGCTCAGGAAGCTAACTCAGGCTTAAAATCTTAGATGAAAGAAGCATGTTCTCTGTATTAGACCTAGCTATTTCTCTTTAATGACTTTTTTTTTCTGACACCCTCTGCAAAGGCAGATAGTGGATTGTGCCTTGAAAATGACCTTTCATATCTGCCGGCAGACCTCTGAACATAAAGACTTTTTCATACTGAAGATTCTATTCCTTTAGTAGTTTAAAATTTCACAAGAAGTCTACATGAAACTTGGCACTTTGACTAGCACAGGTATTTCATCTTTATGGATGAAAGAAGCTGATGTTTTAGAGATAATGAATGAGCACTCAAAATGTTTCCAGGGACAAAGTAGGCTCATATGGAATACCAGTATATTCCACTCAGCTATGTTTATTTGTTAAAACCTGGATTGACTGTATTCCATTTTTATAATTGGATTCAGAGGTGTTGATTTAATTCCCCATTTGTAACAATGAATTATAACATTCTAACAGAGGAGGTGAAAAATATGGCTGGTGCAGAGCGAGAGGCTGCAATATTTCTGTTTGACTGAAATGGACCTAGGTTTAACTGCTGCTGTGCTAATGTGTTTGTTCAGGAATAGCAACAATCTGATAGGACTTCCAGTCTGCTCTTCTGGAGAAAAAATGGCCATAAAATGTAAGCAGACTTTTGTTCACTTTCTCAAAGTTGCTTTTGGTTTTCAGCCACAACTGATAAACAATTTCATAATCTGATGCTGAAATAAAGTTTGCATTTATCCATTGATTTGCTGAAACATGTTTATACTCCTGACAGCCTCCCATGATGTCTTTGGCTGTCTCAGGATAGAAGATGTTGCTTTTTCATGACCAGGCTCTGGTTGCCCTTTCCTGATTGAAATTAGGCATGGACTTGAAACCACTGTAAGAGCCCTTTTGAACCCCAGCACTGATCCTTTCCAAGGATTATCCAAACCATTCACAGCAGGTGCTGAAATATATCCAGTGAGTTTTAACACTGGTTTATTTTTGAACGACGTCGTTGGTGTCAGTGATAAAGTAGATGCCCACTTTGTGAGTGACAGACATTCAAAGGAGACAATAAAGTCATGGAATATCTTGGAGTTGGAAGAGATTCCTAAGGATTATCGAATCCAACTCCCTACTACCTCGAAATGAACCATATGACTCAGAGTATCATTGAGATACTCTTTGGTTTCTGACAGGCTTGGGGCTGTGACCACTTCCTGAGGGAGCCTGTTCCACTGACTGCTCACTCTCTTGGTGGTAATTTTTATTAGACTACCTAAAAATTATGTTATTTAAGAAAATGCTTGTTTTTTCAGTATAGCCCAAAGCCTGACACTGGTATAACACTTCTAAGTCCTACCTATCACTTTTGGATTTTGAGAAAAATGTAGAGACAGAAATACAACCCCATTTGAAAGATGGGTCTGTTTCTTTTTCCGAGTGCCACAGGATTGTGAGAGTAAAGTAGTATATCAGTAAATCTGAAAGAATCCTTTGTGAGATACAAGACTTAAAAAGAGAAATAAGAATAGCAGAAACAAACAGAAATGGATGTATAAGTAAGGCAAAGCTGAAAAAAACTATAAAACACTTTGCCCAAATCCTAATCCCTGTTCATTTTCTTATTCTGATTTACATTGTGTAATGCCAGTGAAAATGGATCTACAATAAATAAAAGAACACAAGGTATATTGAGGTGCAGACAGCAAAAGGTAAGAGGACAGGTTTGTGCAATAGAAAATGAAGAATAAAACTCTCTTTCTACCTAGCAGTGATAGCACTCTAGGAAATCATGTGGCTTTAAGGAAACTGTTCTTTGGCCAGAAGAGTTAGAGCTCTGATTAAGTCATAGAAGTGCAGCAAGCATGCTTGAGGGAGGGAGGTGCATGGCATCATTGACATTGAAGTGTATATGAAGTTTTGACCTGGCAAAATTGTTAAACAGATCCTGGGCTGCAGTACCTGCTTATTGCATGTCTTTTGTCTGACTTTTAGTAACAATCAGTTTTTTATATGTTACTCATCAACACAAGATTGCATTTGGTGTATTCCTCCTTGACAGCTCAAAGACCATCAAGAATTTGGCTGTTGGTTTGACTTCTGTGTTAGCTGTGAGTGATTACTGTGTATCTTACTCTTTTTTCCCACTTCAATTTGTAGTTGGCTAGTTTGCCTGGAGCCCAGTAATTTGTTGCTATGACTGTTGGATGCTATCCCGTGCTTATGTCTTTAATGAGCTCAATGGTTTGTTTTGAGCTTCTGCATCTGGTAAAGATAATAAGGATGACATCTCTGTTAGTCACAGCCCTGCCTGCAATGAAGGGCACACTGAGATTTGGGCTTAAAATAAATTTTTTCTTCTATAGTCTGCGTGCTCAAGCCTACAATAATTACTGAACAAAATGTTCTTAGACATTTGCCTGAATAGCATCAATCAATGATACTGTTTATGAAGGAGAAAGCTATTTTTGAGACATAAAGAGGCTATGCATATGAGCTGGCATTCACTTTCCTGTAGTTCCAAAATCTCGACCTGACATTTTGTTTCCATTGTCATTTAATCAATAGCTGTGCTTTGATCAGACAGCTAAAAGTCTGTGTGTGCTCATTACCTACAAAACACCAGATTGGGAGGGCCACTCCCTTTTGTCCTGAAACAATAGATCCTTGGCTCTTCATCACAGCAATGACCATATTGGGGTGGTTTTAAGGGAAAATCACAGTGTTCATCTGTGCTAGAGGAAACCGACAGACTCTGGAATAAAATCCAGGGAGACTCTTCACATAGTGAGTGATGTGAAGAGGTGGAGTTTGTTTATTCAGAGAATTGGGATAGTCTTGGCTTATTAAAATGAGCTTTGTCTCTCCTTTGTAGAAATTCTCCAAGATTAATTTAGCCTCTTGTTCTGCATGTTGTTCTCTCCAGGAATCCTCCTTGTAACAGTTAGAGCCTTAAGCCAGGTAGCTTCTATGGACTTTCATGTCTGAGCCTCTTTCTTTGAAAGATGCACATTAGGAATGTATCTTTTGGGGCCAGCTGTTGCAGCTGTTAGTAGTCACAGTGGGAATTGGCAGACTATTTCTTTGGAAATAATGTATATTGGTCTTAAATGCTATAGGAGATGTAGTATCTGGTGTCTGGCAGTTCTCCATAGATAAGCAAGTCATAAAGTCCCATGGTCATGTGAGCAGGGTGGATGAGTAATTAGAGCACAGTCACACAAATGTTGCTTTGGAGTGACAGGTTGGGGCTGGCTGCTGATCTGAAAGAACTGCCACGGGCACACTCAGTCAGCTGCAAATGCAATTAGCATTAGCTGAGTACTGTGACTTGTCCAGGCGTGTAAGCCATTACTTAACAAAATATTGTTTCTGATATGCAAGTTATTAAAGAAAGGCAAGAGAGTAGCTATATTTTAGCCCTAGGGTACAATTAGCTTTTTGGGAAATGGCAGAGTTTGGAGGAAACAGCAGTGCTATTCCCTGAAACATGTTATTCATTGTCTTTGTTTCATAAGGAGTCCAGTTCTCTGATAAAACACAAAGAGGGCAGCATGAAAGGTATTTATAAGTTGGTTAAGAATGAAAAAAGAAGAAAAATAACATTTCCAGACCTTTCCTCCTCACATGGTGACCACTGATGCCCATGTGGGTTTGAAGAAAGGAAGAGAGTTTCTGTCAGGTGAAAGAAGTCACCAAAGCCTCATGGCTGTGTTGAATAAATTACTGCCAGTGACTCACAAAGACATCAAAGTTAGTAGATTGTCCTAGACCTTACACATTTGATTTTTTCTCTTCACTTAAAAATCAAAGCACAAATGATCACGTGTAAAGATCAACAAGGGAGAGAATGTACAATTAGTTTTAGAATCTGTAGAACCTGGTTCTCCGAGTAGATTTACAGTGGATTTTATTTATAAAAAACAGAAGGAGCAGTGGTCTTTTATATTCCAGCAATTTCTGAAGAATCTTGTGCCACAGATATAAATCGTGAAAAATTATACAAATAAGTACTTCAAGAAATACAGTAATAATATTTAAAATCAAATATGTCGCTTTAAAGTACTTAGAAGTACTTAGATGCTGGTCTAATTTTGAAAATGTGTACTCATAGTTGTTTTGGTTTGCTACTGCTGAGGTAAGATAAATAGCCTGTAAACAGTTATTGTTATCGAAAGCCAAATCAGTGTCCTGTTGACAGGAATTGACAAGGAATAGTTTCATTGGCTCATTTTAAAGAATGCAATCTTGTCTAGTAACTTGAAAAGCCAATTATTTGAAAGCGAGTTTTTAACATGGAAAATTACCTTCATCTTTAATGATCTTTCTGAATTGGGGTCTAATGATGGAGAAATGATTTCTCAGCTCACGGTGCAATTTCAGTTTCAGATACTGTTGACTTCTAAATGTAAAACTACCTCTATGTGCCATTTTTGCTTAAATTGCTATTAACACACTTAAGATGTGCACAGGGTCCAGACCATGCGTGCTCACTAGGCTTTTATTTCTGGATCACATTCAGAGAGGGAGACAGACACGTCTGTGAATCTGGCTGTGTTTTGCATGTTGGAAATGTTGGCAGTATTAGAGTTCTGAGCCAGTGGAGAAGGCTGTAAGTGAAAACCATGGTATTTCATGGTGTGGAGTTATGACACAAAGTGAACAAGTTCATCCTATCTAAAGCCAAACAGAATTTTAAAAAGTATTTCAGGGGAAATAGTGTGATTTCTTCTGTTATATTTTGGAAATCAATAATATGGCATCAGAAGATTAATACCATTAAATTGTTGCTACCCATATAATAGCCACACAGAAATAGTAAGTACTCCAAGTCTTGCTTCTTGCTCTAAATATTAAATGTAAAGTTAAACAGGACATTTAGATTGTAGATTCTCCTTGGCTTGTTTTATAATTTATACCTTTGCTACTTCAGCTGCTAAGGTGGGAATATGCAGAACTGTGGGATTTAATACCATCAATGCACCTTCAAATCCAGAGAAACAGATTTTTCATGCCAGGCATTTTTCTAGGTGATGGGCTGCTGAATAAGATCCTACTTTCCAAAAAATTTAAAGTTTTATGGGCAGTCTTCATGAACACTCTCCTTTCTCCATTGTTCTCTTAACTTCTGCACCAAAATTGATAGATATAATTTCAATCTGTATATGTAATTACTAAAATACCAGTTAGGGATGCATCTGAGAAGGAAAGCATCTGTAGTGTTTTCAGATCTGAACTACTTGTTATTATTTTATTTTCCTTTCCTAACCCAAATCTTGTAGCACTTGAAGGGGAAGTTGAGTTTGATAAGTACCAAAGTTAAACTGCAGGTGGAGAGAACCTGATAAGCCTCTGCACAGAATATATTCATTTAATTCTAAAGAATGGTGACACCATAGAACGTTGAAATTACTCAGTGTTTCCTTGTTTATTTGGGCAAGAAGACGTAGGGAATGTATAAGAAACACCTTTTTCTTACTCCATAAATTTTCCTTAGAGCAGTTTCAAGGATATTTCCCCTTAAAAAGTAGAGGTAAAGCTCTACAAATATTAGTGCTCTGAAAGACACACCTTTACAGATGAATACATTACATCAAACAATATGATTAATATGTCACTGTATGAAGGTCTTATAATTCAATAAAAATATTAATATTTTAAAGTGAAACTTGGCAGCTTCTCTAGTGTTCCCATAGAAACAATAGAATGGCATAGGANAGTGAGTGCTTCAATCAAAGTTCTGGCTGAAGCCCTGCTATCAGCCATGGCTGAATTTACAGCAGGTCTAAGGCCGACATGTCAGGATACCTGGAGAGGCAATGCATGGATTTAATATAGTTTGCCAGCTGAATTCCTGGGGCTCAAAGTAATAATATCTTCTACATTAATGTGCAGTGAAGTGAGTGTAGCATTAATCTTCATAGAAAGTTCAGTTCTCTTGAGAATGTGGAAGGATAATATAAACCATGGTAACAGGAGATAGGAGCCAGGTAACAGGGGATTACTTTTATGTAATTTCAATCTGATTAAAGAAAGTTAGAATTTTCTCTCTGCAATTTGTCAGAAGCATGGCAGGGTGGCAGATACAAACTGTTTCAATACTGTGAGCATGTATATATGACCCATACGTCTTACTTGAGTTTGAAATTTTAAGATTCAATTAATAGAAAGAATTCTGAAGTTACTGTAGCATCATCATTTATGCTATTGTACCTGAGAATCTGGATATTATAAATGAATGCCCTCTTTTCCAAAGGCTGCATTTCTGCTATGAGAAATTCGCCTTAGGCTGAAGCTTAATTCATGGTTTATCAGCTGAGAGTAAATTATTTTCTGTATTAGCAACATTTACTAATGTAGCCAGAATTTGTTTGATCGTGTATGGGGAAAGGTATGGAAAACCAGGTGATTTCAAATGGGCTGACTTGGTAGTACAGAATTGTACAAATGAAAATGTATCACTGTGCTTTGTATTTTTCCTTTAGAAACAGAAAAATCTTTGTATTTGCAAAAGTATTTAATTATTCCTTTAATGAAAAGAAATGTGACTTTGCAACTTTCTCCTTTTTTGCTGTCCATGTGATTAGAATCTTATCAATTGATTTTAAGCATGACTTCAGGATCAGAGGGATGTGGGGTAAGAAGAAGCAGAGCCCAGGAGAGTCCTTGAACT
Organism: Cisticola juncidis; assembly: GCA_013400215.1. Taxonomy (NCBI): domain Eukaryota; kingdom Metazoa; phylum Chordata; class Aves; order Passeriformes; family Cisticolidae; genus Cisticola; species Cisticola juncidis. Next base: position 3,364,460 of record VXBR01000779.1, read on the forward strand.
TGATGTTGCAATGGAGGGGGGTGTGGGAGAGAAAGTGTGCTGAAATACAAGAGAGGATTTGATTATGAGGTCAGAGTTAGCAGGAAGATAGACTGGGGAACTGCTGGCAGAGCTGTGCCCTGCAGTCTTTATGAAATGTTGTGCAGGACCAGCAAGAGCTTTTTTTCAGATGTTTCAGAAAAGGATTTCTGTCCCTGTGGCTAATCCACGTGACAGCCTCAGCTCACACTTTGTCTTAAGGTCAGCTCCCCAAATACTTGGACAAAGCAATACTGCAGGGATGTAGGAGTGAGATGACAGGGGGATGCTAAAGTTCATGTGTATTCACTGAATTGTACCTAAACCAGCCCGACCTTACCATGCCTTGTGTCTGCCCTGCAGCTCAGCTGCTGTCTCTGTGCACATCAGCCAGTTCATTTTACTTGCTCTGTTGAATCCTAGGCACAATTTTCCACACCCAAGTTTTCTTACATATCCTTTGTAATTTTAGATCTAATTGCTGGATCAAATCCATCCATTTTGGTAGCTGAGGAGACAGGACTAGAGTTGTGATTTTCTTTGTGCAGCAGAAATCTCAATGATATGAAGGGAATGGGCCTACACAATACCTCAGTTTACAAATGAGAAAACACTGAATTTCTGACACAATGTAATACTGAGGTTTAATTTATGGGTGTTTATGCAACACTTCAAAATTTCTGGACATATGTATTACACTGCAAGAAATACAGTGCAGCCTCCTTGATGGGGTCACTTACTGCACACAGGAGCAACCCAGACTGTTGGCAAAGGTCCTTGAAATCAGTAAAGCCAGTCAGCTGAATGCAGTTTTGGTGGGAGAATATTTTAATTATCCCAGATGACAATGATATTACAAATTTTAGATAGGTAGAAGTTGTAATACAGTGTCTAGATAGAGACATATCTATTTTAGTATTACTAAGTTCCTTTAAGTGTCTACCTCTTGGTTTTTTCCAGGCATGTAAGATTTTAGGAGTAATTTTTTTACTATCTGCCTTATCAGTGGTATCTGCTCCAAAAGATTATCAGGCTTCCTTAGTTTGCCAAGCATGGGACACAAATGGCTTTTATACATAATAGGATACACTGAACAGTGTGATAATTAAAGCCCTTGTACTTTACAAGCTTAAAGCTTGTATGAAGACACTCAGAGAGCAAGGAAATTAAACTCAGTGTCATGGTGGGGCAAAATTACAACCAACTCTACAACCAAGAGGTTGTAGGAATTTTTGTCTTCCAGATGCCTTCAGAAAGTGAAGGCTTTGCTTAGCATTCCAGAGAGTTTTTTCACATAGACAGTGGACATAAACATCAGAAATCTTAGTCTACTGCAATTTTCAATTATCTGCACTGAAATGGTCAGCATAAATTCACTGAGGTGTCTACACTGCCTGTGGCCTTTTCTGCCATCTGAACCTTAGACAAATGGGACGGTATCCACTGCTGAGTTCCTCTCAGGGCTCTCCCACTGTTCTGTGCTGGTTTAGTGCGGGAGCAAGAGGACAGTTTGGATGTTCACAGGAGAATGATGGCCAGGTTTCTCCTTTATGTGGGGACTCAGGTCCTGATATTCAAAGACAGACCAGCATCTTTGCGATGACTCGGGACAGACTCAACAGGAGTGTTGTGGATGCAGGGTTCCACTGGCAGTGCCAGCAATGGAAAGAATATTCAAGGAAACCTAAGACAGAAACATCAGTCCCTGGTCAGTTATCTGCCTTTCAGAATATATAGTCACCATCTCTTCCTAAAAAAATAGCAGTATCTGAAGAAATACAAATCACCTGAATGAGCCCTTAAGAAAAAAACTCACAAACCACGCAGCTTTAGTGATATGTATATTGTATTCCATATATGTGTACACATGCATAAGCAGATCTTAAGTAAGCGTCACAGTAATTTCAGAAGTATATTTAAAACTGAAATTATACTTCCTGTGCCTCTTTTATTTAGAAAATAAAAAAGGCAAAAAAGGCTCCAAGGATTGACTTTTAAATAACTGGAGTGTAGACAGCAGAAATTTAATAATTACAGCTAATGAGTTCACTGGATAACAAAGGACCGTGGTTCATGCCTGTATGCTGTGAAGTTGTGGGTGTTTAAAGTGACAGGAAACAGGTGAACTAACCTGAAAATTAGTCATGAAATGAATTCAAATAGAGCTGTATTTAGGACATCAGCATTACATAAGGATGAGTTTTCATTAAAGTCTGAACCTTTTATAGTTTCAGTCTTCAGTTTTCCAGAACTTAATTTTCATGTACAATATTAATTAATAAAAATTTCTTTTAAAATGATTATTTCAAAGAACTTATCATTAAAATAAATTCTGACTATACAGCTGTTCTACAAGGAGTCCATAGTAAATTCAAAAGGGCTTTTCCTGTATTACATATGATGGGCTTCTCATTGTTCAGCTCTTTATAGATGATACAGTAGTGATAAATTGACTTTAATCTTGAAGTGATTAATACATGATAAGATATAGAGACCAAGTTAATAGGAAAGTATAATGAAATATGAGTTCTGCCTTTCTGAAGTAAGTTAAGCGCAGAATTCAAACCTGCGTCTTCTCTTGGGCCAGGCAAGTAAATGATACCTTGTAGAGGAAGAGAGTTCTCACAGTCTGAGTGCTCTTTGTGGGTTCTGTCTGCTCTACATAGCACTGAGTTTCTAGAGTGCAGTCTGTAGACAGTGTTGGGTTTTTTTTTTTCACTGATATTATTTTTTTCTTAATGGTGAAGTGCTAAGCGTCCCCTTTTTTTGCTGCTTTTCTTCACAGTTCTTTTTCTACTGAAACCTTTTTATTTAATTTTTAGATTGATTTTCCCCGTAGTTTTTCTTGGTCATTACATCTTTCTGTATAGTACCAAAATTCAATCTTATATGTAATGAATCAAATAAAAATCATTGCTAGAAGCAAATGATCATACAGAGGTATTAATTGTTTGAGCTAATAACATTTCTTTCCACAAAGCTGTGATTTAATGCTACAGTAACAGAAAAACCATTCAAAGCTCTTCAAAAACACTCAAGGAAATTTTATATCTCAACTTGAGATTACTCTTGCCTAGAGGTTGTAATGCACAGACGTTAGAAATAGGGCTTGTGGTTGGTTGTTTTTTTGTTTTTTTTTTTTNCTGAAATTGTTTTTTTGTTTTTTTTTTTTTTTTTTATTTTTTTATTTTTTTTTTATTTTTTCCCAAAGGGTGTGAAAGAGGAACCATTATCTGACTAAATTCAGGCTGGAGCTGGGAACTGTAGCTATGGGGAGAAAAAAATTCTACATTAAAATGCAGATAAAAAGGAAAGTAAGATAATTGATGACAATTTAATTAAATAGAAGCTATAGAATATGCTGTTGAACTACTAAAAGGTAATGTACATATGAATAGAATTGAATTAAGTTTTGTCCAGTTCTAGGGTTTCACTTAATTTTCTTCCAAAAGTCTGAGATATTTCCTGAAATAGGAAAACCCTTTAGGGGAACACCAATTAAGTGTATGCAAATGCTTCTGGAAATTTAGAGAGCATTCACAGTTTATGTGCCCATACAAGACAAACAGCTACAGGAGAAAACAAAGATGTTTTATTATTTTATTGTTACCGAGCGTGCAGTATTTTTGTCTGTCTTTGAAGTAGAATTTAGTACTGGGTATATGGTGAGCAAAAGCTTCAGTTATCATTCAGAACCCCTTGATGTGTGGAGACTGAATAGGGAGAGCCTGAGAAGATGCTGGGGGAATAAGGAAGAACATAAGGCTCAGTCATGCTTTCAGAAAGTTAATTGTAAGTAAAAGTGGTAAAATTCTGGTGTGAGTCACTCTGAAATCAGGTGAGTGTGGTATAAAGCATTGATTGAAAAATGCATTTAACACATGCTTTTGTAGTTTGTGAAACTGCGACCTAACTGTGCAGCTTTACTGGGAGAATATAACTGGAGAAGATTAAAAGAGTTCTGGGAAGAGAACTCAGCACTAAAGTTTTCCAAAGTTTGAAAATAGGTTTCATTGCTTTATCATGAATCGTTGGTTTCCATCAAGTCAGACTTGCATGCAAGGTAATAGAAAAGCTGAAAATCATTTTGGGATAAGGGGAGCGGTTTTTCTAAAATTTATTTCATAATCTTTCTTTTGTATTTCAACCTCTTGTCTTTCTGTAGTTATAATTAAGGGAAATCTATGTTGCAGCCTTGTGATTATAACTGCTTTTTATCTTCTATTGAATTTTTATTTTAGGCACAACAAGGCTGCTGCATGAAAGTGTTGTAGCCATAAAATAGAAGAGTGGGCTAACAAAGGGGGGGGGTTGTTTTCCAAAAGAGAAGTAGAAATGGAGAGAAACTATGTTGGTTACTCTTATCCCTCCTTGCAACTAGATATTGCAGTACATTCATACTCTGATAATTAACATCATTCATACATTAGCAATTCCCTTCTTCATTATTGGTTAGAAATTTTTTCTGCTTCACTGGGGGCATGTTAATATGAATAAAAGCAGTGCAGCATCTGCAGGTGAAGATTCTTGCCTTTTTACTGTAAAAATAGGAAGACTGTATCATGTTAAATATTTTTTTAAAGGCCATGTTAACTCCTTGTTTCAAAGTTGTACAAAGTCTCCTAGAAAATGCACATTCATGTAGAGGACCTCAGAGTTTCTATCTATAAGGGAGCTAGGCACTGCTTGTGCTACAATATTTATTTAGAAAACTAGATTGATCTGCTATTTAAAAGGGAATGATCTTCTGGTTTTTATTTTAGCCTCACTTTGCAGCACATATGATATTATTCTGGAAAAAAAAATGCTTTTCTTATCTGTGCAGTGAAGGTGGCTCAGCATTCCTTCCAATATTCCTGCTGAGTCCTGATGAGATGAATCTTCGCATTGTAATTATTTCTTTGCCTCAATGTGTAACAATAACAAACCTTGATCTCTTTAATGGTAGCAAACTTTTGTTTATGGAAAGTTATTTACTATTTACTGGTTTTATATTCAGTATAATTGATATGAAGAACCTTGTATATGTAATTAAATTCCCCTCAGATTATTCAGGCTAATGGTTTATAGGTAATTTAAGCATTAGATTTGTAGCTTAAGCAAATTATTTCATGTGATCTGTGTAGTGTAGCAGTTTCAGGCAAATCAAGTATTTCAAATTCTTTGCATTATTTATTTTATTTTACATTTTCTTTTGTGACTTTAATGCCAATCCTATTATGATGTTATTCTACAATAGATATTAGTATATTTAAATATTTTATGGGTGCTATTATTATCCTGCCATGGAATGATTAGTATTCTGTAATGTCTTTGAAAAAGAATTTTCTGCAGCATCTTCCAGCATTTGGTTTTTCTTTGTATAAATTAAAAATTAGAATATAGCTATATATTTATTGTTAGTAAGAGAATGCAGATTGTACTTTGTTATCAGTTTATTTTTTTCTTATTATTCATGCTGAGCTTAAACTTCCTATTTATTGACCTAAGTAGGTTATATAAATAAGTGCATTTAAGAATTAGGTTATTCTTGAAATACAGTGGCAGTACATAAAGTATATTAACTTTTAGCAGCTGTACACCTCTCTGAGCTTCAGTCATCCCTCAGTAGTCAAAGTGAGTTTCTCCTCAGTTGTCCCTTTTTGGCCAATAGTTGTTTTCTGAGGTGAAAGAGATTGTTCTTGGTATCATAAGTGTCACTTTATGTGTCTCTGATGTTGTCAAAAAGAATAATCTGTAATCTATAATGCTGACATGATAAAATTGCAACAAAGCCTGCTTTAATGGCATAGTTACCTAACATTTGTTGTAACAACTGCAACAATGCACCATGACAGGGTCTGATTAAAAACATTGATCAATCCCATTTTTCACTTCCTGCTGTAGACAGTCATGGGAATTTACTGAAACCCCTCACATTTCTTATTTCTGATTTTTCTAGAGTGAAACTGTGCCATGAAAAAATGGGTCAGGGTAACCATATTTACAAAAATTACTGTGAAATTTATTAGAATAGATGGATAAAGACAAAAAAAATCCTTTATATATTTTTTGCCGTTCTTATACCCCTTTTAATACACAAGTGCTTAGAAAAACAATATATTTGATTAACATGATTTTTATAATATATGGCCATTTTCCTCCATATTAGGAAAAAGAACATATACATTAAAAGATTGCTTAAAATTTACCTAAGATACTGTGTTTGCAACAGAAAAGTTCCTCTTTTTTATTGATTCTGCTTCTTCCTTGTTCTGTTCACACCCTATTTCCTGAAAAATGGGATTAATTCTATTGCCCACGTCTGCACATGAATCAGACTGGGCTCTACTTTACTCTGAAGTTTGTTGTGCTGAGTGATGTTTAGATAACTCTTAGTAATTACGTGAAATATTTTAACAATACGCAGTGTAGTAATTCATTTTTACAAAGCTATGCATTAAATATTGTTGGATAGTTGCTGATGCTGCAAATTTTGAGAGAAAATTGATTTGTTTATTGATGTCCCTTTCATCTGTACTTTGCTCTTACTTTATATGCCTTCCTCCTTGCTAGAGTATGTGTAAAGAGTCCCAGTTTAAGCTGATGCATTCATTCTGAGGCCAGAAGAGAAACTTAGTGAAATTCAGTGACAGGAGAGGGATAGAACTGAAAGCTTCTGAGCCCTATCCATGACCTATCATGCATTCCTTTTCATTTCCTAAAATGTTTCAAATATAAAACATTTAGGGAATATGAAACATATCAAATATAAAACATATAGGGAAGCATATAATTTTAAATGCTTGAATCTTATTTGCCTTTAATATATTTTCTGCAATAGCTTTTCTTTTCTGAAGATTGCCCTCTGTATTTCTTTATCTCCTATCTCAGGATAGGTGCAGAGAGTGATTTTACCTTGAGACAGGAAGTTGGTCACAAGTCTTTATGATCTCTGGATATAGAGGGACAAGAGACACTGTGGCTTGATGAGCCACACTGCTTTTATATGAAGGAAAAAAACCACAGTGCCAGCGGAGCTGGCTGGGGACACTGTATGGACCCTGAGATGTGATGCAGTGACTCTGTCATTGATCTTGGTGGCTAAAGCAGCTCTGTTGCCCTGGATTTTAAGGGAGAATTCAGATACCCTGCCTCTGCCTGTGTTATCTCTGTAGTGCAGTTTTTGGTCTCTGACAACAGTGTATTTCACCCTTAGATAGCTACCAAGATGCTTTCATGTACTCTGAGGTTTAAACTGGTGTGGAGCATTGTAGCTTGAGAAATTATGCATTATTATTTCTATTAGGTTCAGCAAAATACTTGATAACAGGTTTGCTCCAGAGAGTCTCTTCATGGCTGCTGCTTCTTTCTTTTAAGCTGAGGAAGCCATGCCACTGAGAAAAAAAGGAAGTTTTGTAAAAATAAAAAAGCTGGTGATGTCTGTGTTACCAGCTGTGCTTGGCCAGGTTAAATATAATTATCAATGAATTGGTTCTCCCTAAAGGCCAACTGACAAACAAGTGACTACCAAGTTCAAGGAGTGAAAGTGTGCTTATATAAATTGATTAAACAAAGACATTAATCCATTTGTTACTCTTAGTTATTAGTCTTACTATTACTCCGACCTCTAAAAACAATATTCCTGTGGATGAAAACAATTTTTTTTTGTCTTGCTGTTCACATAACATCAGCATACCCACTTCCTTATTAAAGACCTGTTTTTTTCAGACACAATGATGACAAGAAAAAAAATGCTGTTCTTGTTGTCTTTAGGAGGAATAGGAAAAACTATATTTCTGAATGATCATCCATCTGAAATACTGTCATCCAAGAACTCCAGAGTTTAGTCATATGTACTCCCCATATCCATTTGGTATTAGACTGGTGAAGAAATACACAGTTTTGCCAAAGTTTTTGCTTCCACAGAGCAGAGTTTGACACCCAGGTTTAGAGATTTCACTGAGTGCAGTGAATTAAATGAATATTTATTGTTGAAGTGCCATTTCTGAAAAGCAAACAAACAAACAAAATTAAAAAACCAAACCAAAACAAGCCAAAAAAACCTGTGTTGCAGGGCTGTTGAACAGTCACTTTCTGCCCCACTATGCTGTTCTGCATTATACTTTCTACCTTCTTCTGCCACCTTCCAGGGAAAACTTTACAGATGCTGCACTGTTGATTGCTCTTTTTTTTAAGAAGTACCAGGAGGGATGCTGCCGAGAGCACTGTAAGTTGTCTCAAGGGAGCTGGTATGTCAGGAATCGTGTTACTACTAGGAGCTGGTAGCTTCTGAGCTGTTCTTTCCTCTACTTTTTCTCAGAGAAAAAAGTGGATGAACCTCCTGAAAGATTAATTTAATTTCCTCCTGGTATTTTCCATCAGGAATCTTAGAGCTCAAGCTTGTTTTGAAATTATTTTTGGAATTCTGGTTAAGCATATGGAACCTCTTTGTAAAACTTGTGGTATCCTATGTCTTCTTCTTGTTTAGTATTAATTTATTTAGGATTATGAATTTTTTGCTCCCTTAATGAGGTTTAAAAAGGAAAATCAGAAAATCAGCTGACTAATAAAAAGGGCTTTTCACCCATATATTAAAAGTGATAGTCACCATGTTACTTCAAAAAGCTTTTTCTCTCTCTTATGTTAAAATGACCCTTATGAATGCTAACACTAAAAATGGCTAGAAAATTAAAAACATAACTCACCTTGAAACAAAAGCAAGGAGGGATATGATCTGCAGAGCTTTTAGACTGGCTGACCCCTGGCTATGGAGTGCATCTTTAAAAGGAAGGGTGTCTGTACCCCTCATTGCTGAGGCAGGAAAGGGTTTATGTTTAGGTTTGAGTAAGAACCCACTGTATTGTACAACAGAGATCTTACTTTTCTTGCACTTATTTCTGCTTCTGTCTCTCCTGTGGCATCTCACTTTGCATGTGATTGAGCTATAGGGACATATAAGTGGTTTGGGTTTTGTGTTTTGTTTGTTTGTTTTTCCCTACATAGCTTATTTTACGTTTTTTTTGCATTCACATAGTTGCCAGTGTTACAAGTAGGGTGGGGAAAGGAAAGCATGTTTCTGACAAGGCCATTGACCTTGTTTTTATTTGATGGCACTCGTAGCTAAAATCAGATCTGTCACTGATGTCAGCACTTTACTTAAAGCTGCCTGGCTTTCTTCACCACTGTTTTTATCCTCAGAATTGTAAATCAATACCCTTTGATCTAAACATAAAAGCCTGGGAGGCTTATGTTGAGGATATCTTCCCTTGTGCCTCGCTTCATTCAGTTCAGCTGCTAAATCTGGTCTAAGGAAATCAAAAGCGATACTGAATTGACATTTAATCGCTCTCCTCAAGACTGCCAGAAAGTAATTTTGCAGAAAGTTTGAAGTTTGAAACAAACTTTGCATTTTACTGATCTATTATTAGCACTGCACTTAGCATATGCAAGTCGCTTTTTTGAAAGCAGCACATAGTATCTGAACTAGGAACTCCAAATGCTTCTGCCTTAATTAAATTGAATTTTCTGAGGAATAATAACAAAATATTCAAAGGAATATGGAAGGGGAAGAATTCCTGGTAATGAATTCTGAGGAACAGATGTGTTTTGTAAACTGTACCAGTTTTGACCATATGGAGTAAACTGTAACCAAACTAAAACACAGTTGCCTTAATTTCTTTGCAGAAATCAGTTTTTAAGGTTTTCAGTGTCCTGTTATATCACTTCTACAGACTAATACTCAGTGGTGTGTTTCTTTTAGTTGCTATTGCATAGTAAGAATTGGAGTTTTCTTCCAAGGTGCCAGGAATCCCAATGTCAGCTGTTACAAACCTGTGCTTTAATTGATTCTGTAAGGCAGTAATAAGGTTTGTATTCAGAATTTTGCAACATATTTGAAAATTAAAATGTATGGGACACATTAAATTGCTGTTTTGGTTGAGTATAAAGTAAATAGCAGTGTCTCTGCCAGTTGGATTAAATTGAGGTGACTTCCTGAAAAAGCTTTTTCCTGTGTAACTGCTGTTGCAATGGGGGGACTTGGTCATTAGCTAACTCACGTCTTCAACATTTGAGCAGTAAGTGCTGGTATGTCTGGGAACTCAACTCCTTGGACAGAAGGAAACCTTATTTCTGTTTGTTTGCCCTATAGGGGCAGCTAATCTATCACAAATGGTTTGTTTGTGACACTTTCTGAATATTTTCAGCTGGGAAAGCTTTGATATGGCCTGCAGTAGTAACGTTTTATCCTGAGGAATGTGGGTATATGGGAAAAATGTTAATCTTACAAAAAACTTCACACAAAAAGAAACCTGGCATGACTAATGAAGCCTAGTGCTTACTCAGGAATCACCTAAGTATAGCTGAAAGCTGATTTTGACCTACTATTTTATGCTTTTAGACTTTTATCTATTAAAAAAACCTCCATGCTTCATAGATGTGACATAGCTTTCTGTTTGCTTGTTCAAGTAGAATTTAAGTAAAACTAGAATTATCATTCATGGGCGAAACTGTTCATGGAGAAAAGTCAATGAAATAATACTGGGAAAAACAAGACTGAAATTCAATGAACAACTGTTACAAACACGTTTTTTATGCTAGCCCCACAGCACCTAATATCTGATATCTACTGCAAATCAGCAATTAATGAAGCTTGGTAGAAATGAGATTTTAACATACTGAACTACCTGGGAGAAAAAAAGCTGTTTTGGCTAATGGCACATTTGCAATTGAAATTTACTGAAAAGCATGGCAACTTAACATACATATAGAAATGGTTAGGTTTTCTGCTCTCTAGAATAGTGTAGAAGTGATTTGCCATTTAAACACAAAAATAAGCAAATATTTCTGAGAAAACCTAAAGTTTTTAAACTCAATAGCAGCAAGAACTAAAAACACTCCAAATTAAATTTGCCCAAAATTTTCAGTCCAGTTTTTAACTTTCGTTTCAACTCAGAAAAACTAGAGTTCTAAGAAGCCATAATGAAGATTTTCCTGGGTTTTATTTTATTAACTTCTAAATCAATGTAAAATAAACAAAATTTATATTTTAGATATTCTCTGTATTTTATTTTGCAAACTGATTGATTGGATCTAAAGCAACTGTATTGAGAAAATCTTGTCCTAAAACTCAACAGGTGTTCCTTGATCTTCAGTGAAAGAAGGTGTGTTGTCCTGCCAAGAAATGTGTAATGAACCATCACCACTACTTTCTAGGGTTTTTAAAAATTATTTTTTTAGGAAAAATACTTTCAGAAACTCAAGGAGAGAAAAATGCAGAAATGAATACATTCTATTTCCAAATTGCATGTGTATTTAATGGGATTTTGTTACAACAACAACAAAAACCATCTACCTTGCTTCTTCCTGTCTGTCAAGGAATGAAGACATTCTTTTTAATTTTAATCTTAGCAGTGATGTGAACACTGAGTGTTTCTGGCAGTTGAGTTCTCTCTGTGACAGGTCTGTGGATTAAAACAGCCAATAAAGCAGGGAGGTGGGTTAGTTGACTTTTCTTTGCATGAATGCAATTTAAAAATACAGTGGTTTTCAAAATGTCATTTCCTGATTAGTGCCCAGCTATATTAACATCACTGTGGTGGGGACTTGCTGTTTCTACTGAATACAAATATATTAGTACTTGGTAAAATGGCAACTGTTTTATTGCAACTTAGTAAGTGTATGCATTGCAAAAAATGCAGTGTGTTGTATGGCAGAAGTGAAAATGTAAATGTAAAACTCGTGTTCGTATAAGCTCAGTTAAGAGACAGTAATTTTAAACTGCTCAGAAGTACTTTAATAAGACTGTTTTTCATTCTTTATATCAGCAAAGCCATACTGTCTGAAACAGCAAAATCTAAAAGTCTCACAGCCTTTTAGAGAGAACCCCTTTTCTCTTGCTTCCCCCATCACTTGCTTTCCTGGGAATGTACAGTAGTCTGTCCATGACAAGGAGAAGCTCACTCTGCATATTCCCGGTAATGACAGCATCCCTGATGGCTTCTTACCTCAGAATCTGACATTTCTAAGCTCAATTCTGTCTTTTCCTGAGTGAAACTCCCAAATCTTTGTTCAGTCTTCTGACTTCTGATGACCTTTCCATTTTCCCATAAGTGGAACTCTTAAGATGATTTTTCCTATTGTCAGAGATATTCTACTATTATTTGTAATATTTATGCTTTTTGCTGGAACAGGCTTGGTTCTGTTTGAAGAAATTACTGCACAAGTTCAAAAAGGAGCCATAGTCCTGCTTACAACACAGAAATCCAGCACTACCAGTTATGCTTTAGAGTATGAGAGTGGGAATTACTAGAGCTGAAATGTTCAATGAATTAAATAGAGCAAATCTCAAGGGCTTCTGAAATACAGAGTATGCAAGGGCATTTTTGAGAATGTGTATTATATTGCTGCTTCCCCTCATACCATCTACCAAACATCTTTTCCTCTCTTCAGCTTCTAAAAATTAGTTTGATGTGACTGCCTCCAGTTTGAAATCAGCATGATTTAATCTGGTACAGGAAAAACCTCTCTCTGTGGAAAAGGCCCAAATGGGAAATCTAATGATAGCATGTTCCCCAAGGAAAGCTGCCACCTTAGCCACTGTCCCTGTAGGAGGGAAACTGAACAGCTGCAATATTTTGTGTATAAAATGTGTGTGTGCATGTGTATGGTGACATGACACAATGCTTTGTGACAGCTCATTTTATTCTGGGTTCTTCCCATGACAGATGAAATGATTTCTGTAATTATTCTTAGGTATAAGACCCAAAGTCAGTTCTGTTAATACTTGGACTGTTTGGCATAAAATACATTTAGGTATGTCATTTAAACATCCCTCTGGAAAAAAAGCTCTGGAAATCAGAAGTGATTGAATGGATGAGCTGCTACTGTATTGCTTCTAGGCCCAGTAAAAAAGCAAGTCTAAGGGGCTGATTTTCATTTCAAGTGTTTCATTTGAGATGAAGTTTCATCCCAAGGTTTACATAACTAGACAAGCTTTTCTTGTAGTTGAATTAGCTCTTGTTTTACTTCTAAGTTAAATTAAGATCATTATGATTTTATGCTAAGGAGCAGGAAAAGTTTAAATATAGCCTTGCTTTAGAACAAAAAATGTACATTAACCATAACCAGTGATAAAATACAATTACCATTGCAAATCTTTATCACTATTTAGGATTAGAAATAGACCAATTATATAATTTGACATACTGCTAAGGAAATTATTGTGCATGTATTTATGCCTTATTTTAAAATAATGGATAGGTTTATAACTTAATGTGAATGTAGTATTTAAAAATACATACTACAACTAGTAAACTAAATAAGTAAAATGTATGTAATCACCTAATCTTGAAGAGAATTTGTTGTGTCTGTATTTGTTGTGCAGCAATAATGCAAATCTTATTATTCCTTTAGAGAAAATACTGTTTAACTTTGGTCAAAATTCTTTTCTCTTTCTGAACATTCAGTGTGACTTTTTCATACATTTTTAGGTTTCCAGCTGGGCTGGTTTGCTTTCATTCAGGATTGAAGTCAGTTACTGTGCTTCCAGGATTACTGAAAGGTTGAACCTACTTCAGTGATATATAGGGTCTACAGAATAACATTTTTGTAACTTACATGATTAAGAGAGAGGGAATATGTTCAGAAAAATTCACTTAAATCATCTGTCAAAGGTGCCAGCACAGCTGGTGGCTTTATTTCTCAGGAAAGCAGAAAGAAATGGAAGGGCATGAGGGGAGCTTTTATTGATTGCTTTCTGGGAAAATTATTCTATGAGTTACTTTTGGAAAAAAATGTAATTTGCCTGGGGTATAACAGGAATAGTATGAAAAGCTCTGTGAGAAATAGTTCCCTGATTGATTTTTTTGGGTATGAAATTATGGTGTTCTCTTAGAACCAGAACTACATCAGTTCCACAAATATCACTCAAGATGGGTATGACTTCATGTGCTTGATAATGCTACAGGTGACTTTTGAAAGATCTGCTGGAAGGAAAAAGTGGAAATGGGAAGAAGAGAGATTTTTACTTCTCAATGAACTGTTATGTAATAATAAAGAAGGCAAATAATTAATTGTGTGATGTAACACCCTGACGGATTTACAAGGCTACTTCTTTCCCATTTCTGTGATGAAAGCCTTGAAAATATACTAGTGCAGGTTATGATACTTTTCACCTGTACTGTAATGTTTACTGTATTAAGATCTGAAGCCAAAAGCATTAGCATCCTTAAAATTGAAACTGGGACTGGTACAACTCTATCACTTTTTGCACATCAAATTCTATGTGCAAATTCTAAGCTGCCAATCTGTAATTCAGATACAGTCTCATCTCCCAAAGGTGAAAGCAGCTTAAAATTAAAAAAAAAAAATATCTCAGTTTAGAAATTATATTATTTAATGATTATGTATAATTACCATTGTGCAGTATTACAGGAATCTGGTAAGTGAATTGAAGTTGAAATTAAAATTGATATAAATGTTAGTGGAAAGCCACTCTTTTATAGTTAGGGAAGGAAAGCAATATTTAAGAAGATAAAATAAAAAGAGAACTTGGTGTCCCTGCTTGTGACAGGTGGAAGGTCTAAAGTCTGATGAAATTTGATGTCACTCGGTTACTATCAGTCCTCATTTTTCACTATCACTCTGCAGAAAAATAGTTAATTTTTTCTCAGTTGCAGAATGTTACTGTACAGCCACACACTGACATCATTTCACATTGACATTAGTGTACAATATTTGTAAAACAATCTTCTTGTTGGAAAACATTGCTTCAGTAGTCAAAGTGATGGAATCATGTTTTGAATTTAATTTTGAGACACCGCATTGTTTCTTAGAGCACTTTCAGGCTGTATACATATTCTTTGTTCAAAAATCAGGAATGTATTTACAAGAGGTGAATTGTTTTGTCTTCCTGCAGACTAAGAAGAAACCCGTATAATTTGAAGTTCACAAAGACAGCGAACAACAAACCAGCAGAATTATAGATGGAGAACTGTTCCCTGGTGAGTAAACTGAAGCTCTCATACTTTGGGCTGCTTGAGTGAAGATTCTGTGGCACACACCTCAAATAAGTGGAAATGACAAAGTGTTGGTAATTGGTTGAAAACTCAAGGAATTGCTCTTACAAAAACAGTGCTAAGAATGAAATATTTATTACTGTTTCACTTCAGCTAAAGTATTCCAGTCTACTGCAGACCTTTATTTTTCTTCTTGTTTGATCAATATTCTCACATTTTCCTGTCATATTGACATCTAATACTATACATTGTAGTTTCCTCCAACAATTTCTGCAGCTGATACCATGAAGGACTTTTGATTGCTAGAAAATCTCCTAATCCTTGACAAGCTTGTATCTGAACATCCCATTGGGGCTGCAGTTGCAGTTAAGTACTGTGAAGTGGCACTTTAGGCATTGACTTGTAGTGACCTTATTGTTTTCATCTGTTCTGGTCACAGTCAGCAGAGATAAAGCCCATTTTTGCCAAATTGGATCAGTTCTCGCTGGAGCCTGTAATATTGCTGGCATGAGGATGCTCCTTGGTGCAGCCCTTGGCCAAACAGCTGAGGGAGAATTGCAGCAGGCAGAACAGGATTCTTCCCACAGGGCTGAGCCCTTGGTGACAGCTGGTAATGCAGAGCCCTTCCTGAGCTGAGTGCAGGGCTTCTAACACTGTTCCTTTGCCCTCCTGATATGCACAGTCACCACTTTTCTGGCAAGCAAAGCCCAAGTATCTAGAAGTGATTGTGATAATACTGAGCCCTGTTCCTGTGAATTTACTCCTTTTGCGGGGACTGACCTTGCAAAGTAATAAATGAAAAGGAAACTAAAATTTATGATTTTTTTTCCAAAATTATTTCTTAGACTGTTTTATTGAGGCCTTGAGGAGTGACACAACTGAAATTGTTTAGTGGAGTAAACAGAAATAATCTGAAAATTATTTGGCATGCAGGTACCACATTTTATAGCTGAGAATTTATTTTAAGGATCTCTTGATAGTTGCAGAGAAAAACCCCCACAAAGTCCAGTGAGATTTCCATGCTTCAATCCTTCTGAACCAATATACTAGTCAGTAGCTAGAAAATGATGGCTGGAAAAACTGTTGCCCAAGTGAAGACTTTTTTGCTAATTCTCCTTCAAAAGGAAGCAAGGTTGGAGCTGCAGTGGTTTTCTAGAACATACAGAACTTGTCTCAATGGATTAGCCACACTCTCTTGTGTGGCTTTTCTCCCTTGTAACTGTGCAGGAAAATGTGTTTGTTATGCAGAAACATTGAGTGACTACCTCCTCCCCCAGGGAAAAACAAAAAGACTTTACAGCAAAGAAGTTTATGCTCCTTAGTAGTTGTAATGAACCACAGTGAGCTTGTCAGTAGAAATTACGTATGTGTATGTACACATACATATGTATATATAACACACACATCTTTGCTGTTGTGTGTGAGTAATATTTCTACTTGCTATACATATGTATATGTTTATTAAATGCATGTGTATTTATAAGTATATATAGCTATATATGCACATATGTGAAAGAGAAATCATGAAGTGGTCTTTAAGCTCTGAGGAAGAAATAGAAAATGGTGCTATTGCCTTCAATATGGGTCTCATGGGAAGTATCACTTAGCATGATAGCTGTTGGTTGGTAATGACTCTTTTCAATGTTTGCTCAGTTCTTCAAGCAAAGGTAAGACTCCTGTTAGAGCTATTACATTCTTTAAATCTATTACTTTCTCTCCTCTGTTCTTTATTTTCTGCCCAAAGTTTGTTGCCCCATCCAAAAGCTTTTAGCTGGTACTTTCTGGATGCATTTGCACTCAGTTCAAATGGTTTTGTATTTCTCTGGCAATGGTGCCTAAAATGAAGAGATCCAGCACACCTTGTGATTGAGCACTCTGCCAGCATAACAGATGGATGTGATTGCTGGCAGCCAAGAAGCCTTATGAAATATTGGTGTCAAATGGTTGGAGACAGCATTTTTAAATCAAAAATATATGTTAGATGCTCTGGGTTTATGCACATGGCAGAGCATACTCTAAACTACTTGACTGAGTTGTTTTAAATTTTAAACTATAATTCTTCAGTGTACACTTTGAGTGTTAGTTGCATAACTTTCAGCTGTTATATTTCTGTGTCTTCAAGAGCTATATTTACTTTGCCCGAAAAAAAATTGTGTTAGGAATAAGTTCAGAGGACTAATACCTGTGCTGGCTTCTTAGACCAATTGTTTCTGATGTGATGTAATTATCACATCATATATCCTGATCCCTTGAATACATTTAGATCATGTGGAATTCATTGCAGGCATTAATTTAGTTTTATCTTTTAATATCAGATATTGCTGCATTTTCATGTTGTATTCTTTTATTTTAGCCAATTTAATTATGCTGAGGTAGGCTGACATTTTTGAGATATAACTGACCTATTAGTCTTTTGCCTCCTTTTCTGTTCCACATGGAGAGAAAATATTTACAGGTAGAAAATAGAGTCAGTTAGGCATTTAGGAGATCACACTGGATGCTTGTCTGTATCCCTTAGTTCATAATTACCTTGGAAATGAACCACTTAAATAATGTTACACCATACTCATTTTTACTAGGATTTTGTGACCCAAAATCAAGTAAGCACTTTTAAAAAAATAAGTTTACCCAAAATAATAAACAATAGACTTCCTTTTTTTAAAATTATTTGGTTGTCTTGTTGAGTATGCAATGCATACTCAGAAGACTTGGGATCTTCTGGTTTGTTATACTGCTCAGCATAATCCCATAAACCCAAGTTCCTGCCTTATTTGTTAACATGTATTTCTGTTAATTTAATTATAAGAGAGCTTTCTGCATCAGAAGGTGAGGGGTGCAATGGTCTGTGGAAACTGATGATGTGTAATTTACTGTCATAGTGTTCACATCCAGATAAATGAAAGAGGGAATATTTTCATGAAGAAATAGAAACAAGGTGTTCTATAAAGAAGATTCACAGCTTATAAAATGTGATAAATTAGCACATTAAATTCAATCCCATAAATCAATTTTAAGCTAAACACAGATAGTTCTACTTCATATTTTAAATTAATGTCTGAGGATATCTTTTAAAAAGTTTCATGAAATGAAACTGAGATAGTTTCGTTTCAGAAACTATCAGTATTATTCTCTGAAATCCAAAGCACTATTAAAGAGATAGGCAAGCCAGTAGATAGCAGGTTGAAGAGTCATTGAAAACAGGCAGTTCCATATTCTTATCATAAATGGGCTGAAATTACAATAGAGAATGTCATGAGGAATTTAATGGAATTTCCTTCATCTTAAGGTTAAGAAGGCTTCTGAGTTTGCATATATTCTGGTTCTCAAGCACACTTAGGATGTCTGGAGATGAGAAATCAGAAGTGCTTAAGACTACATGAATATAAAGTACAAAGAGAGATAGAATAATTTATAATGCAGTGTTGATGTTTCTGATTTTAAGACACCATCATGTCAACGCCATTTTTTTCTCCATCATATTAAAAAAAAATATGTGTATTACTCCACAAGAGAGTTTTGCCTTCATTCAGATTTCATATTATGCTTTGCTTATTCTGCAGCTACCTAGATATTTTCATGCCAGATATGATAATTATATCCTGGGTGAAAATGTATAGTCAGCATTTTAAAAAATAATAAATATTGTGGTCATCCAAAGTGGCAGATTCTAAGATGACATAGTAGAAAAACGTCACCAATGTCCATGTGGTCATGTATATTTGTAAGATTCTTGCCTATTCTGTAAAGTAAGTACAAAGCTAGGATTTTTTTTATTAGACTTGAACCATAAAACTCCCACATAATTTTTAATGTGTTTGTTACTCGAGGCTCTGCCTGTCCCTCTTCTTTAAACATGTAGAGAATTAGAGTTTGGTGTGGGAGCAGGAGAGGTCACCCTCAGACTGAGCAAGGGGTGACAGTATATGTCAGTGTTCTCATCTGTGCCCTAGCGGTGCTGGGGAGGGCCATTACTCCCACTGCTGAGCATGGGCACCTGCACTGAGAGCTGTGATGAGGCATGAATAGCTCCAAAGCCAGGCCAGCCTGTGGCTGCACACCCAGGAGCAGTGTGCCTGCTGATGCAGCTGTAAGAATCTTTCAGGAAGTCGAGGAAAGGCTGTCAGACTTGTTCCTTGGCAAGTGCCTTCAGAGGATTTCTTGCCGTGAAATACCTCTGCTGCATTTCAGCTCTCGCTCTTTCCACTGCTGGCCAATGTGCACACTATTTTCAGATCTACTGTCTCGGCATATGCTTCCTCTCTGACTGAAATAATTTTATTTGATTTCTAGAAAAGCAACAGAACAGAGCTGGTTGAAGTGGTGTTCTTTTTGAAAGTGGCAGAGCAGTATGTCAGTGTTCTGTAGGATGCTGTCTCTCAAATGAAAGTAAAAGAGAGTTTATTTTTTCCCATCTCCCATAATAAAACACAGTTTGCTCAAGTTAGAAAATAATTTAGATTAGTTTATGAATTTTCTATACTGTTTTTAGGGGGTGGATGAAAATGTTCTAATTCATGTTGAATGGTTGAAACTGCATCAGCAGAGATTAAAATGCTGAGATGCATCTTTTAATTCATGGTACTGACAGATGAGGTGAATTAAGGAAGTGCTGGTGTAAATTAGTGCAGGGCAGTGCGTGGGATATGGATGTGATTCAGAGTGAGCCATAGATTCCAAAGGTGCTGCCAGGCTCAGCAAAGGACTGATGCTGACAGCTAGCCCCAGCACTTAGGTCAGTGACTTCAGTGGCTGAGTGAGACACAGTAAAGGGAAGAAGAGATCCAGGCTATTGCTGCAGTTCCAAAAGTGCTGGTAAAGGCTAATTTTTATTACTAGAAGGAGTGTTGGGAGTAGATTTAATGTATAAGCATTATCTATCTATCTATCTATCTATCTAGCTAGCTAGCTAGCTAGCTATCTCATAACACATGTAAATACAAATGAGCTGGAATAAGGTGAAAATTCAGAAAGGCTATTAACACTAAGCTAAGACCTGAAGCTGGCATGTGCTACTTGGAAAGAGCCTTTTATGTTGAAGTGAAGAAGTATCAAAAACTGTTTATAAGTGATTAGAGCTGCGTTTGTGTTAAAGTTGAAGTGGCAGAGTGATTGAGTTGGAGAAAAGTTTACCTAAAACTGGGTTGGTATTGATGGTGAGGGGTCACTGGCTGGGGCTGGGGACTGTACAGGGGAAGGGTGACAGGTCCAGCTTGCCCAGCTGGACCGCTGGTGATAGCACTGGTGGTGCTGGTGATAGCACTGACTGCAGAGTGCTGGTGAGGCAGGTTGTGGCTGCTGGGCACGGAGAGGCCACGAGCCACTTGACTGCCTTTGGCAGTCATTCATCAAGGGGGTGAACAGCTGTCCTGTGCAGGGCTGTGTGTTCTTTGTTAAATGAAGATACGACTGCTCACGCATACACACCATGCATAGCAGCTGTTTTGGCAGCTACAGAAATTAAACACATTCAGCTGTAATTCCCTACATGTAATATTAAGCTAACCATTTTTAATCAGTAGATTTGTAAAAAGAAAAAGAGGCAAAAGGCTATAGAACTGGGGTACTGCTACAAAAAGGAAATTGTGAAAGTAAAGAAAATGTAAA
Source organism: Cisticola juncidis (assembly GCA_013400215.1). Lineage (NCBI taxonomy): Eukaryota > Metazoa > Chordata > Aves > Passeriformes > Cisticolidae > Cisticola > Cisticola juncidis. The sequence continues at coordinate 3,385,081 of VXBR01000779.1, forward strand.
GAAATCAGAGGTGGTAGAAATCAGAGATGATTTGGTTTACTCCTTCCTATTTGAAACAATTTCCTTTTTAGGGCTCAAATTTTGTAAAACATACCAGCATCTCCTTAACCTTATCACCTTAATAGTAGTGTATTTACTTGGGTAAAGTTAGAGATGTGCGAGAATCTGCAAAAGGTAAAACAAAGGTAGGCATGGTGGTAATATTTTTATATTCTTTCACCCAGCTGTACTCTAATGCTGTGTGTTGAAATCCAAATGAAATAACACACAGAACACCATGGTAGTGATAAGCATTCTAATTCTTAAGCTTCCCACTGGGATTTAATTTAGAATCTGATATGCAGACATCAAGGCTACATTCTGAAGGCAAGTCAAGTCTTGCTGTAATTACACTGGCTCTGATTTGTTTCCTAAACCACCTGTGTCTCTGGTTGTGCTTATTTTAGGGAATAAAGCTTATGTTGGATGGGAAGTGATCTGAAATCTTACAAAATATCCTTAGTATTTGTAAACATTTAGGACAAAGACTAATTAATTCTTTTGAAAAAACATATATACAACAGGAGTGGAAATGTAATGTATAGATTGGACAGGGCTTTTTCATTGGGAAATTCATCATATATTTAGATGAGTTTTCCTGTACTGCTTTTATACACCACTAGTTCAATGATTACTACATGCTTTTGTTCACCAAAGGCTGTATCTTCCTTTCTGGCCATTGCTGCCCTTCCAGCTTCCATCAGTGGAGGCTCTGCCCTGTGTTCCAAATCTACTCTGCTTTAGCATTTACCAAAAGTTTGGCAGTGGCGGTGGTTCAGCAGGAGAGATCTCTGCTTGGCTCTCTAATATCATCACATACCTTTTGTGTCTTTCTGTGGTTCGTTTCTCTCAGTCTTCCTCCTTTCCATCGAGATTTATTTCTAAAATAGAGAGTCACTGGGATTTGGGGTGTTGTAAAAGTTCACTTTTTTAGATGCAGTGAGAGGCACATCAGCTCCTTGGGCAGACAAAGGTGAGCTGATGCCTTGCAGGGAGGTACCAGATCAGCAGTACCTCCTGTCTGAGAGCTGGTTGGAGTCACTGCCCAGACTGGGAAACCTCACAGTGCTTCATGGCCTCTGAGGCCCTGAGCTCTCTGTGGCAGCCCAGAACACTCGATCCCCATCTGTTCATGGTCTTCATCTCCTCTCCTCTTAAACCTACATTCTGATTTCCAGAGAAAATAACTCTGTACATCAAGGTCAGACTGAAGTCACGTCCTTCACACTGGGAGCAGCCCCCAGTGTGCCTCTGCAGGTCACTTTCTAAATGTTCCTGTCTTTGTTGGTAGGGGTTAAATCTCACTTTCCACCCTCTTGGGATCGATAGAAAACCTGAACTTCATCCTAAAGAAACCGAGTTTTCCTGTCTTGATGTGGTAACTATGATACTTTAATAACTAGTTGTGATATGAAAAATCCAGGTTAATTTTTCAATTTTGACCAAAGATGTTCATCTTTCTAGCATGTGGTTCTTGAGGATCCCTTAACCATAAGGATGAGATAGAGGAGACACATACCTTGTAGTGGTACAGTGAAAAGTTAGAGGATCCAAACCCAGGAAATTAACATTTTAGAGATGTTTCTAAGCATGTCTAATCCTTTCAGATCCCTTGGCACAGCATTATGAAAATGAATTCAAACTTGGAACAGCTTATGAAAATTAATTCAAGCTCGGCATATACGTGAAAAGCTGCTGATCAATGCTACTGAAACTGAGTTACATTCAGGGATTCAGGTCTCTGGAGACCTGTACAGGGAGCAACTGATGTTTCTTTCTGCTTTGGGTAACTTCAGTGTTTAATTTAACTCCAGTGGAGATTTTAGGATAATTTGGGAACTGGACTCTGAGTTTTCAATCAAATATTTCTGTGATTGCTTTTCTTGAGCCTTGAATAATTTTTTTCACATATCCTCTTCTAGTGCAATGTGTCCTGGTAGTCAAATTTGGAAGACTGCTCCAAATAAAATAATAATTAAAAAAATAATTTAGTAACATCAATGCCAGTTAGGTCAGGGATCTACACTATTTTGGATAGTATCTTAGAGTAATTTTTACTATAGCTTTATTCATAATACTGTGAAATCTATGAGAGATCTGTTTTTTAGCTTTATTGGGTGGTAAACCTCAGCTAATGACTCTCCCTCAGCTATAGTAAAGATATCTGAATCCAAATAATTCCTGCAGCTGCAGTTATATATTGAACATTTTTGTGTTGTTACTTCTGAGTTATTGCATCTTTATTTGGAAGAGAAATAGAGACTTTTAAAATCATACTGTTAATTAAAAATAATGCGAAGAGTTGTCCTACCACATTGATTTTGAACAAGAAAACAAAATATGTTGATTAGTACTGAATAACAGATGAGAAAGAGTCAATAACACACACCTTCCCACTGATTTTTAATGTTTAAGACAAAGCCTTAAATTGTAGCTTTTCTCTTGAAGATCTCCTGGAGAGTGTTTGCTGAGGAAATTAAATTCTTGCCTTCTCCTAAAGGCCTCTCTCTTTTATCAGTATGGGGAAGAGTTTGGGGACTGACTTACACCCACATCCTTCTTTCCATTTCTTGTGAAATACTATATCACAACTGGATTGGTCAGAACTGATGCCCAGGTTAAATTAGATCAATTAAACAGCAAAACATGAATCTGTCTGATTATACTTATCTTTGGGTCATTTCATTGTGTGGGATTAACACTGATGATTCTCTGTATTGAGCACTATGTAGTGTTTCTTTATGGTAAAGTTTCTAAGCACATCTAAAAGAAATGCCTGTACATTCCAGTCTATTTAAAAACAACAGTTCTCCTAAGTAGGAAGTATTCCTGTTAAAGACCAAACTATTTTATTACTTTTTGAGAGTGCTTCTCTGAAGCATTGAATTCAGCAGGGTGCATATACTTGAAACCTTTGAATTTTCAATGTGATTCATGATATATTGTATATGTCATAGGTTGGTAATATGGTAATATTTCTCAGACTGCTGTTTAGATGCTTCCATTGAATGATGTGAATGGATGTCTAATTCCAGCTCTTGTTAACATTGTTCAGCCATTATTTAGTGCTGTGAGATGTGGAGAACAAGCTGATTTAGGCAAAGGAGAGGCCTGTGGGATTAAGTGTGTTTTAAGCAGAGTTTAAGTATTATGCTGGACTGCAGCATGTGAGTGAATGTCATATTGAATGAATGCAATCATTACAAAAAAATAAACCTTTTTCATGCTAGAAATTTTTTAATAAAATCACACTAACTTGGAATTTATTAGGACTCTGGAGGTTAGGGAACTTTCTCAGATTAAGAGCTGGTGAGCGGACATGTATTGAAAAACCTCTTCATTTGGAGAGCTGCAATAATTATAGCAGGCATTTGGTTTTACAGTTCAGGAAAGTTGGTCTTAGAAATTGTGTTGGTATATACCAATTTCTTTGACAATTCCATCTGTAGTTTGCAAGTTTAATGCTGTTATTAGAAAATAAATTCTATTATTCCTATAGGAAGTGTGGCACTGTATATGACACTTTAGAGTCAATTCATATCCATGTGGGACAGAACAGGAGGGGATCAGAGAATGACACAGCTCTGGGAGGGAGCAGCAGCTTTCTGTGAGCCTGCTTGCAGCAGCTGGGTGAACAGAGCACAGCTGCAGTGTGCCACATCCATCACCTCCCTTCTTATCACTTCCTTTGGGCTTTCTTATCTTCCAGAGCACCTGTGCTTTACACACAGGCTCCTGCCAGTCTGTTTGCCTCTTGCTGCGCTGATTCAGGGCACCTCCCAGCACTTGTTTGCTGTCATTAGGATGAATCCCCATGGTACTGACTGGGAGCCAGATAAAGGCTGGGAGCCTGGAAGGTGAAGCTGACATTGGCTTAAGTTCCCTCCATTTCTACATAGCAAAATACAGAAAATAAAGGAAGTCTTTAAAGCACCCCATAGCCATTTTCACCTGTGACCATATGAGATCCACAGTATCTGTGCCCGAGCCAGAGACCATCCTGCACATCTGGGGATGCACTCAGTGCTCTTCATTGAGAGACTCCAGCGTGGCCTGGAGGGGATGAATTGAGAAAGTCACAGCTTCAATTCTCACTGGTTTAATGAGGTTACTGATAGACTTTGAGAGAGATCACTTGATGGATTTCTTGGCAAGCAGCCATTACAGAATTCCTCATTAGGATGGCTCTTTAAGTCTCTGCTAAATTATGGGTATCGAGCAGCCCAGACCTGAGTGGAACTGAGAAGAAAAGAAATCAACTTAAAAAAGGTTTTGTTTAGGGCAAAGTGAACAATTTAGAATATACCTAGATTTATATCTAGGTAATGTTATTTCTTATTCCTACATTGTTTAGGTCCATGATTTTTGTTGCTGCATGTCCAGTACAGCAAACATAAAGAGTTTTTATTTTTTTTGTTTTGTTTTAAAACGGTGACGAGAGGATGGAATTCGGTGAAGTTACAAAACATGGGATAAAATAAAACCCAAACAAGATCTTAAATTAGGTTTTTCTCCCATTTTATATTAAAATAAATATATATTAGATGAAATAAAGTATACCTGGGTAATTTCAGTTATTTGCATTCCCCTGCAATCTATGAGATGAAAATGCTATCTGCAGTGTAGGAAGTCATCCACTAACGTGCTAAAAACATAAACCTGTGAAAATTGGGATGTCTCAGCTATTTAGAAGTTTGCAACATATGCAGATATTACTCTAGGTCTCCCTGCTTGCCTGTGGGCAATTTGTTGAAGTTGCACATAGTTGATTGTCCAGCTTGTTCAAGTGGGTTGTGTCTCTGTGGGGATGCAAAACTGCTAGCATCAGATCTATAATCTGAATGCTCCCAGAAATATTGTAAACAGGTATTTTCCACTGCATTTACCCACCACTTAGGGGGAAGAAGTAGAATCCTGAGGTAAAGTATTTCTAAAAATCTTCCGCAAATAATTAGTAATATTAATTTAAACTTTATTTGGCTGCAGTTCCTGTCCACAGGCTGAATGGCTACCAAAGTATATAAAGGTCATGCAAGCAGAATTCAATCATCAGTGCATGTCTGTCTTATACTCTTACCTGGGGATACATTCCTTCCTCATTTGCCAGTTGTTGAAAACAAAATGCCAGGCTGAATGCATCTGTGGTTTTCACTGGTACCTTCCAACTGTAAGTGACTAATGCCTGTTGGCTAGGTTACAACTGCAGTCCCACACACTTCATGAATATTCATTAAAACAGCAAAATTATTCATGGAAAGTAAACACAGAAAGGAGGTAAACTTAATATAGAAATCAAAACGCTCAAGTGGAATTTCAGTGCTGTTGTATGCCAACACAACTACGATGGAAGCTTTGTTACTGTATTTTTAAAAGATCCATCATTGTTTCCTTTTCAGTTAAAATAGTCTTGTTTTCCAAAGGCACAATTTTTAGGAGGTATAAAACATTTGTCTGGGAGACCATTTGGGGCTGAGGGAGAAGAGTTGAAGGTTATGTAATGTGAACTTTTAGAATACTCCTCTAGAAACAATTCCCAGTGAAGTAAAGACATTTAAGTGGAATATGGGTTTTTCATTTGCCTTTTTTTTTTTTTTTTTAAATTCTCTTGGTGGTTCTCTCTTAGAAGGTACCATCTAACTGATCTGTTTGATTTCATATAAAGAGTAGCAAAAATATCAGAACAAGAATGTCACCATGTGTATTTCCAGAAAGGACAGAGTAGAAAAAAAGAAGAGGTATTGTGTATTTAAAGAATTCGATTGCATGCTGTATCTTTCTAAACTGGTTCCATTTCTAGCTTTGGATTCCCCAAAGGACAGATTCCTGTAAAATTTCTCTTTTGCTCTGTAACCCCTCACAAGACAATAGATGTGTGGGTCAGAGTTAATTGTTTTCCAGTTTATGATTCATGGCTCACATTAACTGGCTCTTCAAATGCCCTTGTTTAAATACTCAGTAGAAGAACAAGAGTCCTTATTACATAAACATTATTTACAAAAAGGTGCAACACTTTTGTTATGTTTTTGAGCTTTTTGTTATTCTCTTCTTTGAGTCCCCTGCTGTTCTCTTATGCCTGCCTAAAATCATGATAAAATATGGAATTACTATCAGTATTTCAGCAGGTACTGTGGCTGCTACCTCAACAGCTAAAAATGTACTGGTCTCTGAAGGGTTTAAAAGCTGTGCTGAAATGGAATTAATGCTGCAGAGCTCTGTTATATTTTTATCATCACAGATTAAAGTTAAGGGGAAAAAAACTATTAAGAAAAAGGAATTTCAGATATTTGAGAGAAGAAGGGCCCAGCTCTCCTGTGGCATTGACCCCATTTTGATTACAGCTGGCCAGCAGACACCAGGAAAGCTGAGGTGGTGCATCAGCTCTGTTCTGGAGAGTTGAGGCTGACTGTACTTTATAGCATTTCATTCTCCTTACTGCTAAAAAGATAAAATTTGTGGAACTGAAGTTATGGTTATAGCCTTAGCTGAATGTTCAATTTGTTCAGGACTAGAAAGTTGGTTAAATGGGACTCTATATTAATTGTTTACCTTTTGGGAATGTGTGGCATTTCAGGAACAACTCAGTTTAATGGAAACCCAGCTCTTCTCTTCCATTTGTAAGCTTTCAGCACATAAGCCATGCTTTTATTGTGTTTTATGAGCAAAAAGGGTGTTAATCCATGGCTTATGCAGCTCATCTCTACCCTAGTACACCTCAGCAGAGAAGTGGTAAGTGATTGCTTGATAATAAACAGATTATTGGACCAGGTTTGGTGGAGTGCAGTGGAGTGTTGGTGTTTGTTGTTTTTTTCCCTTAATCAACACTTAAGAAACATACAGGATCAAAGGCAAGCTTTTTCTAACTGATCCTTCTCACGATCCATTTGAAATTGAACTGTTTGAAGTGTTTGTGTATTTTATAAAAAATCAGCCTGGGCATATTTTGAAGCCTTATTTTTTTTTAAATCTGTATTAATCTTTAAACATTCACCAACTCCTAATAAGTGAAATGCTAATATGTAGCTAGTTCTAGATGGATCTTTATATCTCATCCTAGAAACATAAACAAGACAATTCAGATTGGTTTTTCAGTCTCTTACATAACCTCAACCATTTGTTCTACTGTTTTGAAGTACTTATTTTTCTCTGTGACATTCAAGAAGAAAAGATAGGTCTTTCCACGCTTCACTACACAGCTCTTAGGTTTATCTTCATATTTTTGATGGACAGTTACTATATTTTATTGATCCATACTTCACGGTTGCCATTAAGCATATCTGGAACCGGAATACTTTGTCCTCTAAAATAGAGAGTTTAGTTTTAAAAGTTATTTTTCCAGTCCATTTACAGAGTTTATAGAGTTAAGTGGAGTTTCTTAACATATGTATGTTCTTTTTTATTTTTAGTGAAAATTAAACCAGTGGATGCTACACTATTGCTTTTCTTCAGTAGAGAAACTGGCACTAGAGAGTAGTTAAATAGTATTTTCCTATCTATGATTGCAAGAAAAATTGAGATCTTCAGCAAATTTGCAGTGGTGTTAACTTAAATTTTGGTTCTGATCAAAACATCTAACTAGTGCTATCATTACAAATTTTCACACTCAGAAGAGCTAATCATGCTGCCCTGTGTAAATGAGCATATCCTGGGCACTGGCTGTGAGTGCCTGTGCCAAGGTGTAATTAGAACACCAACTGAGCTGCAGAACTGCGGGAATTTCTCTTTCAAGTGGGAAAAAATTACATTTCTTCAGTAATTTTCCTGCAAGCCACAGCACTTAAAGGGTTTTCTTAATTTGCTACTATCACCACTGCTATGTTTTAGAAGAGTTTAAGAAGAAGCTTTTTAACAACTTGAGTGCTAAATCCATCTCTCTTACTGTTCTGTATATTCAGCTCGGCATATTGCTGGGTTTTTTGTTTATTCAGAGTATTTGCAAGACATCATATAAGCATTTCTTGCTTCCTTTTCAAAATCTGAGCCTTAATGACTGTAATTTATTTGCAATTGCAATCCTAAGCCATTGCCATGGTTTAAGCTGAAGGCTGTGACAATGTAGGTTGTTCCCTCTTCAGAAATCTCCTTCCTTTTCATTGATCTTCTGCAACAAGATTAAGTAAAGCAATATATCTTATTTTGTTTCAATCACCACTGTTTCTCTCTTGAAATAAATTGCTCTTGTTAACCTTAGGTTCATTTCCTTCTCTTCCTGGCTTGTCTTTTAAAATGTTCATTCTCAAGTGTAACTAAGAAAAAAATAAATGAAACAAATGGAAGTAATACTATAACTGTGTGATGATTCCTGATGCAGTTTTCATCATGCTGATACTATTTATTCATGTCAAATCACGTGGTGCATAGTTAGCTTCATCCTCACTATTAATAAAGGGCTCTGTTATGCAAGTCATTCTGAACAATTAACAATAGTTATTTTTTTGACATTGAAGTGAAGAAAAATCAATATTCTAATGTTCTCTAAAGATAATTAATTTTTGTGAAACAAAGTCACTAGGTATAATTTGTATTTTTTTTGTAAGTGGAGTTAAAGGCAAAATTCCTATTTATCTCTATTAAGCTCTCAAATGAACAAATTGCTATAGAACTGCTATTCTTATAAAATGGAAATAAGTATGCATCTATTTTGTAAGTGGTTAGTCATTTTAATAGTGAAAGGCACTCTTATTTAGTAGGGAAATGCACTCTAACATTGTTAAAACAGCACTATGGGTTCTTCATGTGTAACAAACATTTCCTCTCACAGCTCCCAATAGCTATCCTGTATGACAGTGGTTTAAAGGAACACATCAGGATTGATGCTTCACCTCCCTCTGAAATGACAAAGCCAAAAAATTAATACAAAATCTAGCAAACTGACTATCTTGTTACTGGTACAGATGCTAAAGAGAATCCCCAAAACAATTTTTTTTCATAGAAATAGTAACAAGGGTTTTGTCTGAGATTTATCTGGATGTCTTTACAATCAATAGTAGAAATAAATACACAATAAAAATCTTCTCATTATGAAATAATTGTCCCTATAAATGTGCTTTTTACAAAACATATCTACCATGAAAAATGGTGTAAATACTTGTGCTTTGTTGACCTCTGTGGAAGAATACAGACTATTGTTTTGAATATGGGGAGGTTTGCAAAGAGTTGTATCATGACCTTTAACTGGCCAAATGGTTTCCAAAGGGAGAGAAGACTTTATTCCTCTCCACTATTGTTTAGTAGTTCATCTGTCTGGAGGAATGGCAGCTAAAAGTAGAAACATCAGGGGACAGTAATAGAAGGGTCTGCCTTTCTGAGCTGCTGGACACTGATGGCACTGAAGTTACTGGGGAAATACCCTGCAATTTTCTTTGGGAGTAGAACTTACCTGGTTTTAAAAGTTTGGAGTGAAGGCATCAAAATAGTGTGAGCGTTTGAGGGCAATGGCTGTGACAGAGCAGTGAAGAGAGCTCTGCCTCCCCTGCACTTGTCTGACAGGGAGTGCCCAGGAAAGGAGATGCTGTAGGTGTGGTGGAGGCTGCAGCTGCATGGGGACTGAAGGTTACCTAATTCCTGATAAATCTGGTCTAAGGCCCTGGACTATGCCTAGCCCTGTGTGTGCGATACAAAAAACCAGATCTTAAGAACTGTTCATCACAGCCCTCTGATTTGTTTGCCTGTCTTTTAATTTTCTCAGTATCTCCTGCATTTCCCCTGCCCCCACCAAGCTTTATTGCTTCCATTGTTCATTCAGTACATCAAATATTAAAGGTCTGAGATAAATAAAATCACTCATGCTGTTTGTGTTGGCTTGGCATCAATAGCCAGCAAAAGAATACTGTTCTGAGAACTTTGCCATCAGTTGATGAAGCTGCTGTGTGCAGCAGGGCCTTGATGGGTTAGATTGCTTTATATGAAGTGCAGGCTTTTTGATTTCAGAGCCAGAAAAAAGCACCCCAATTTCCACTCCAGCTAAAACAAGAAAAAAACCTCTGTTTTGGAGAAATAGGAAAGGACTGGAACAGAAAGAAAAGAGCAGAAAGGAAAGCTGAATAGTTGATGATGTATATTTCAAGCATTTTAAACAGCAAGTGAATATTATGCAAACTGTGCTAACTCTCACATCATCTGATGAGATGTTTTAGGTTTATTCAGACCACAGTGAAGAAATTGGAAAATGAAGATGACAAATTAAAATGGTTGTTCTTTAATGAAAGAAGTATGCTTAGATCAAAGTGAAAACTGAAAAGGAAAGCTAAAAGGTTAGCCATACATTAATAATTCAATATTCCTTGAGATTACTTTCATTATAGCAATTTTAAAAAGTGTTTTAGTCTGTATCTTCATATTCATCACTGAATCTGTGTGGAGTCTTTAAGTTGTGATACAGGTTGGCAAGTAGACAAAATACAACATTTTGGTCAGTTTGACCCTTCTGCTGCCTGAGGAGGCTGTTTATGAAAAATTCCAGGGCTTGAGAAAGAGCTCCAGAACTTCCAGGGGACACTGCTGGGCAGAGAAGGTGAAGCTGAGGGGTTTAGCTAAGTTAAGATAATGGTATTCTGCACAGAAGTGACCCCTGGAAAGGAGAATGAGGTGAAGGGAGGAGCAGATAAACTTAAGAACAGAGAGCAGCCTCAGGGCTAATTGGAATTCGTCTTTTTTTTCTCATTTATTTGTGGTATCATACTGGTGGTATTCATACAACCAAATAAGTTAACAATGTTTGTATGATAACAAAGGTGTCTGTATTTTGGAAATCCTACTGTACCTTGCATTCTTGGGTTATTGGTGAAAGCTGCATGTGTTCACATGACCGTGGCTCTGTGTGTGTGTGTACACTGTGCATGATATAATGTAGAGACCCTTAACCTGTAATTATCAGGTGGAACTTTAAAACATGTTCATAATGTGTTAAAATGTACCCATAACAAAAAAATGGTACTTTTTTCTCACTATAGTCAGTGGTTATTGGATATTAAGTGTTGATTCTTACTTTCAACAGTTTAGTGCATAAACCAAAAATTTTCCCACTTGCAGATGGCTTTTTGAATTCCACACTGTGAGTTATCATTTACTGTTCCTGAACTGTCAATGCATGAACACAAATTTTAATTTGAAGAAGTTTGACCAACTGAAAAAGAAGATATAGAAGAAATCTATGAAAATAATTGGAATATGTATGTGCACTTGCATGCCCAAATGTCAATTTTGGTTCAATAAGGAGTTGTCCATATGTTAGGCAGCTGGCCATAGCAGTCCCTGCAGTTGAAAAGATTTAGGGAATCTGTTTTCCCATCATTGAACTTATTGTGAACACCTAGGCAAGACTGAAGTTGGGGATTTTGTGAATCTGTTGTTTTGATTAGCTTTGGTGTGTTTGTTGGGGTTTTTTTGCCTAAGTTAGTAACGGTTTTTCAATAGTTGTTACCTTGGAAATCACATGACCATTTCCAACTCTAAAACTGAAATGGGAAGAGCAAAGAACCAGACAGACAAGATTTACAAATATCTAGCCAGGGAAAAAACTTTCACATCCAGTTTCAGGGGAATTCAACAGAAATCTTTGTTTTTTTAAAAACACGGTTTTAATTTTGGCCGGGATTTGTTTGCTTGCATTTTGTGTTCCAGTAAGAATGACTTTCATCAGTTTAGGATGCTGTTAAGGATGTTTAGGATGTTTACTTGGGGTTTGTTTGAATGATTATGTTTTAACTTTTCTTTTTTAGGCAAGGTAATTGATTAGACCACTATGTTTTCAGCAGGTATGTTGTACTTCTACAAATATACTCACTGCAAAAATGGAAGGCTGCAGGCTTGGAAGTGAAATTCTGAGAGAGAATAAAAAGGCATAAATACTTAACCTTGAAATATTATTAAATGAGATGCCAGTCATATCTGTAGAGTGCTAGCAGAGAGATCTTGACAACGATTTATGAACTTTCACATAATTGTCATTGCTGTGGATTCTTTTTCCCTCTGTTCAATGCAGCTCTTTTATTTCTTTTATCCCACCTGGGATTCCTCCTCTGAACATGGTTTGGTGAGTCATTGTATATGTGTTTCAATAAGGAAAATGGCATGCTAAAGAAGAAAGAAAAATAATTCAAAGAAAGACACCCAAAGTATTTGAAAACCAAATTCTTTTAATCAAAATTGTTTCTACTTTTACAATAAGAAGGAACAAGAGTAGCTTGTAAAGAAATGCTCTGCTTATGTTTGTGTTTGAAGACGATAATAAATATTAATTTTCGACCATATAGTTGATGATCAACAAGATGAGTGACTTCTTAATTGTTTGGCTTTAGAATAAGGTTTTGCATATCCCAAAGCTTTATAAGTTTCTTTTCTCCCTTTTCACTAGGATAGATATTTTTGTGCTGGTTTTATGTAGATATCTTGCTTGCAATTATGAGACAGTATAATGTTAAGAGTAGGTGAAAGAAAAGTCTGTAATTTACTCTGAAACAAAGCCTGTTTTCCTCTTCTTATTTGGTGGCACAACACAAGGTCTCAATTGTCCTTCCTGAATACTTAATATTCTTTTATGCCACTATCCCAGCCCTCCCAACAGGGATAACCCACGTGGAACCACTTAATTCTTATCATCTTGGCATTGTACAGCATTTCAGTGTGCAGCCCCCTCCTTCAGCACCTCTGCATTGGAGCATGCACTTCCTGCTGCTCCAGAGAGCTCCTGCTTTGCAATGATCTGGGCAGGCATCCACAGCTCTGCCTCACTGGTCACTGCTGTGATGCAGAACTGACATGGACAGTTTTCTTAGTTCTCCCTCACTTTTATGCTGTGGTCAATTTCTAGTGGCCTTTAACCTTTTTCGTAGCTCCTGTAAATTTATTTTGTCCTAAATATACTAAAATAGGTAATACATAATCTATTCGAGTCAATGTGCTAAATCCTATAAAGAAATCTTTCAAAACTCTGTAAACAACTGAGAAGATTTTAATTTTTTAAAATGGATAATCTACCTTTCCATTTAATACCTGCCCCATTTCAGATAGTTAATACTTTCCAATTATTCTGTGCTTGAGAGCTCTAACGTGAATTTCTTTTTCAGCTTTGGCTGAAATTTTGCTGAAGGGTTCCAACCTTTTGCAGTGAGCACTGTGCAGTCATTACAGGAGCCTTCCAATATGCCAACATATACAATGTCCTGGTGGGATTTGTAAATTATTGCCACAGAACAACTGTTAGATGCAGGACAAACGGTAGAAAAAAAAAGGCAAAGATCAGAATAATTGGAAGAAATGGGTACTGTGTATATCTTAACACTGCTTTCTGCCACACCCTCTGTATTTATAAGCTCTCCAAATGCCTTGCAGATCCCACGTGGGAGTGTGTGTGCAGTGTGTGTGCAAGTGTCTACCTCGGCACTACTGTCCATGACTGCTGGCATCCCTGTGAGGCAGATAAGATGTGTTTAATTAAGGCACTGATCCTCAGCCACTGCAGCCAGGTATGCCAGGTGGTGTGTGCCAGATGGCAGAGCCCTGATGGGGGTAGGCTTCCAAACACCCAGCTCTAAAAGAGCAGGGGAACATCGGTGACAGTGTTAGAATGACACAGTGCCCCCGAGCACATACTCCCAGTATTGTTTGTTTAAGTATGCCTTGGTTTAGATCTTATCAGAGAATCTGTAAAAGCCAATTTGTTTTCCTCATATTTCTTCCAGAAGTGAAATCTCCTGTAGGGTGCAAGTAAGAGGCTACAGCTTCAGGCACAGAACTTGCCTTAGTGCCATCATAACATTAAAATTACACACAGGTTCAATTACCTCAAGCGTTTAGGACTTCTGATTGTTTAACCACCAGTGAAACATTTCCAACACTTATGTAGCTTTGCTAGGCTATGTGGAGTGCTAGCGCAGATGAAGACAAGATAGCAAGGTTCACAAAAAAGACTAATAGATCATTAGACTCTTTACAAAGCAATAATTGCTTTAAGTGGTAAGCCTAAAAGCTTAATTGTCCTTGGATGTTCTGATCAATATGGCCAAAACCAACTGTTTCTTCAGGTTGATTAAGTATAATGCCACAGCTGAGGTTGTCGTTGCAAAACTGTAACAAGTATTACTCCACACAAAAGAAGAGAAAGATGGAAAAATAGAGAATTCCTGAAAATAATTTTTCCTTAAGTTTAGCAAAAGATACCATTAATTCTTATTGCAATCAAATTCTTATCAGCTTTAAAAATTGATAAGCAACAGTAACAATGATAGACTGAGTGGAATGATATTTAAAAATAATTTTGAAGGGAATAGGAAAGTGAATTGAAGAGATGTGGGTGTTCATATTCAAACAAACTTTACTACTGTGTCTGGGGGATTTGATGCCATGTCTTGTTATTTTATGTCACTGAGTAGCTTTGCTGCAGAAGTGAGCTCTTCATATGAGCATCTCTTTAGTACTTGCTGAGCTGTTGCTGAACTTTCAACATCTGATATTCTCAGCATGGAGCCCCTGGTAGAACAAGACCATAGCTGTGTAATTTCCTCCTGTATTTGTTAGTGTGACCTGTTTCTCCATCCTTTTCTTCCTGCCATTTAATTTGGAAGTCACAGTCCCTTGTTGTTCTTAAGTTCCAATTTAATTATTTCATAAGGTCAGCACTAAACGCATGCCCAGTCAACCTTAAAAGCATAACATAATACTAACCATTAAAAATTAAACTGCTTTTTTGTTTTGGCTTCTCAGATTCCTGCAGACACTAGAAGTTTCAAACTACATTAGTTATGCTTATGGTAATTGCAGCAGTGTTGCACATTTTTATGGTGTTGCTTGAGGTCTCTCAATGTTGAAGCTTACCCAGATAATTTAAATGATGTTGGATTAGAATATTAGCATCTTTTCTATTTTCTCTTCTTCTTTAATATTGGTCAGAAATTGGTTGTGCTAGAAAGTGATTTTGGTCATTATTAATTGAGCCCAAAACATTTTCCCACAAAGAAATTTACAGTCTTTTTGCAGTATGAATCAGGTGATATTATCTTAATGAATTCACCTTTCATTTTTATTCTTGTGGAGTTCTCTGTACACCTTTAGAGAGATCTCTAGTGCAATTGTTAGTACAGTGGACTAGATTGCAGTGAGAAGAGGTCAGTTCAACATCTGTCTTTCCTATTTTGCCTGCACAGTAATGCACACCATTCTGCTACTTTAGAAATCTCTGGAGCATAATGTAAACTGAGAGTTAATGATATGGAACCTGCTGTTTCAGCTGATACTCTGACAAGCTCCTAGCCTGCTCTAGCTTATGCAAGACTGGTTGTTTTTTATTTCAGTCTGCATGATATCACCAAAACATTTTTAATCACAAACTTCAAGGTAAAACTAGTGGATACACCAATTTCTTCAATGAGGGACTCACCAGAGTTTAACCTATCTCACTAAAGTGTGCCTCAGTGTTTTATTTATTTCTGCTTTCAGCTTCTCTTAGGCTTCACTAGTTTTCTGGGAGGCATATCTCTTCCTATGACACTTATCAATGCTTTATGATAACAAATTAGTGACGTGCATCAGAAAAAGTGATTGCTTTTTTAACTGCAGTCATTAAGCATGTGCTATACTCCAACAGTTACAAGGAGCAGGCAGTGAGAAGCTGCCATCAGTGTCAGTACCTCAGAGCTGGTCTTGGTTGCCCAGGTCTAATCAGATATACCCATGTGAACTACTCTGCTTTTACTGAGATCTGGGTGTTGTGGGTTTTTCTCTCAGTGCAGGGTGTCCTTGAGTAAGCGTGTCCTTCTTTGTTAGTGCAGGTCAGCTAAATCCTGCAATAGAAGAGGGGAAGCTACTTTTATTTAATGTGATCTAAAAAAAAAAAAATCAGTCTCACTTCACAGTAAAAAGCAGGGCAGGGCATAGGCTATATGTGGAATTCTGAAACATTCTGAGTCTACTTTGTTCCATTCACTTTGGAACATATTTAAATCAGTGAAAAGTTCTGTTTAAGAAGAGATTTTGCAGTCTTTTTAGTGGAGAAGTTTCTGCATTGGGGGCTTTTTACAGTCACTGAAGGTTAAAATATTAGGTGAAATTAATGCATAAAATAAACATGGTTCAAGCATCGTGTCTGGCTTTATACATCCAACAAACTGTATGTCAATTAAAAGTTGATTGATTTATTTTTTTAATTGCATGACACTTAGCATATTTTTCTTTTCCTAGTAGTTTAGTAGTCTGGTACCTTCTCTTTGAATATTGTTCATTCAATAAATTTCAAATGTAAGTGTGTTACTTTAGAAATACAATGACCTTTAGTGCTCCTCAGAGCACTTTTCTGTGGAAACTAAATTTTGGCTTCTATTTTGGAAAGCCTGTGGCTGCAAAAACCATTCATGGGTTTGGATTTCTCAGCTGACCAAACTAAGCGCCTGGAAAATGGGGCAGCATCTGTAGGTGCCTTGCACAGCCTGTCTTTGGAAACTTGAGTTAAAATTAGTCTCTCCATGCCTGATGTTCTAAAACCAGGAGGCCAGGAATTACAAGCATATGAGTTATAGTATATTTTCTTTTTAAGTTATAAAACTCAAGGCCAGAATAATTCTGCTTTCCTTGTCCTTGTTTGTTGAGGGAATTATTTGGTCATTCATACTCTAACAGAACAGACTAAGCACTGTGATTTATAATAGTGTGGGTTGCAGTTCTATAATTAATATAAAAAAGGTAACCTTGTTTTGTGGGCTCAGGGATTACAAAATTATAATAGATATGTATTACAATATATATGGGATTATAATACAATCATTTATGTTTGTGTGTCTGATCAAATCTTTCTTTTAATCTACTTCTTGAACCTGGTAAGAAGCTGATGTGAAATTTTTTATGTTATTTATTATAACAAATAGTTGAAAATTGAAATATAATTTGAATATTTTGCCTCTTGTTCTCTGTTCAGGAAGCTGTAACAAGAGTTTTGACACTTCCTGATGACTCTGGTCTAGCTGAGTTCACACAGAATACTACTAATATTAGAATGAATAATGACAGTAGCCAAAAATATATTACTCTTTAATTGCAGTATTTTGGAACTTAGTGCAAGTGCCCAAATGTACAGTACCACAATTTTATTTTTTTCCTAAGTTTTATGAAAGATCCAGTAATATTAATAACATATAATTCCAATATGCTTGGAATGTTAGGAAAATTAATTGATTTTCCTTATGTTCTATAATGCTACATTCAAAGAAACCCTCCAACCCTCAAGAACTTTTAAAGACTTGGAAAAAAATGTATTTCAATAAGAAGTGATGTAACTGTTACATTGATGGTGTGAACAAGTGATGTCAGAAAAATATGTTCCCATAAGTCACTGTTAAAAATACTGTGTAGGTTCTATTCTCTCCCTGTAAGATCAAGGTAAGTAGTATCTGTTTCAGTAGATATGCCCCTTTTTATTGTATTTTACATTCCAGATAGGCAAGGTTGGTATTTCTACCGGGTAGTAAAGCAGATTAAGCCTTTGTTTTGGATTGAAAAAACTCCAGAGATTTGGTTGCCATTCTGGTCAAACTAATTTTTAAGTTACCCTAGATCCAGAGAATCTATTGATTTTTTCATTATTCACACTTGAGAGGTTCAGCACTTATTGTAGTGGATGTTGAAATGCAGTCCCAAAGGACTGAAAATTTCCAAGTTTTGCCTCTAATTTTGATTGTAACCATAAAAAGTGAAAGACAGTACAAAACTTAGTCATTGAAAAACCCTAGACAATTTCTGTTTCTTCTGTACTAAGGCTGTAATTGTGTCGTTGGAACTCTTTTATGACCTTTCCCAAAATGCCATCTATTTTTGTTCTGGGGCAAGTTAACAGCCATGGTGACTTTCCAGACCAGCTGAACCCTTCTCTGCAAATATCTGCAAATATCTGTCACTGCTCCCCAGTGCAGGGATCTACAATGCTGCACCACCTCCAGCACCAGATCCTGTCCCAAGCCTTTCTGACCATATTCACATGCCCTGAATTGCAGTCTCACTTTCTGGAGCTGTTTTCTCCTAACCCAGCTTCCAAATAACAAGGTCTGTGGGAGACTTATTATTCCGGTTTGCTCCTTCTGGTAATCCAAACAATAATATTACCTTCCAAACTGGACAGTTACAGAATCATCCTAGAAATCTCCTTGGGCTCCGTATTACCCCAAATATGCTGATGAATTTTAAAATGTACTTTGGTGTTTTTCCAGGTTTTGGTTTTTAACTGAGCTGGAAATTCTATGTGTATATTCTTATTTCTTGTAGTTTTTCTTTGATGCAAAAAACATTGACATTTTCAGACTGCTTATCATGAAAATGCAGTATGAATATTGTCCTTGATGTCCTTTCTGGCTGATCCAAGCTTGTTTCATCTGCAGATTATCTAATTTTCTTGTAGCTGTGAAACATACACTAAACCTGCTCATTCAGTGAAAGAGCCAGAGAATTGCATTTCCTTGTCAGGTTGCATTGCTTCAATCTGGGCACATATAGAGCAATTTTCCTTAGTTTCTTTAACCCCTGCTGAGTCAAGTTCATAATGAATTTTTTTATGCAGCTCATCTTCGGGAATTAATTCAATTCTTTTTCCACTGGCAAGGGAGAAAACTTATGCAAACCCCACTGAGTTTGTGGTCAGGTGATGATGTTGAGTTTCTGCAGTGGCAGGGTTTTCTTCAATCTTCGTGGGATCTCTAAGATTGCACAGTAGTTTCTATTTGCCATGCCTTTATTAATTTCCATTCTATTACAGCAAACCCCCTCATTTTCCTCACAGACAGTATGATGGTGGTGTAGGACTGGGGAGCCTGGTATTTGAGCAAGGGTATTTCGGGAGGAAGGGTTAGAGATTTTTGCATTTACAATCTGAGTTACTTGTGGATGGGCTGGAGTCACCACTTTTTATGGCTTTCATAGGATCATGGGATCTTTTCGTTTGGAAAAGTCCCTTTAGATCATAGATTCCAAGCATTAGCCTAATGCTACCCAGTCCACCAAGACTTTGAAACCCTTCTGCAATATCTCTCCATTAGAACTGTGATTTGATCTTTACAGATGGCTCAGACTATCTGGCTTATGCACACCGTGAATGTGGGGGACACTTGAATAGCTGAGTTCATATTAAGCAGAAGATGATTTTCACTGGTTTGAGATAAATATTTTAATTTTGTGTGGAAGCTACACTCCCTGGTGGAGACCTAAAATGTCAAATTTCTGCCTCAGATGAATTATTAAGTCTGTACTGCTAGCATCTGAAAAGTTACAGTTTCTAGGGAAATAGAGAAAGTGTAAATAAGCAAGTAAACAAAATACTCAAAATACCTTTTTTAAAAAAGAAATAACCCAAAATTGTTTTCCTTTTGTTTTTATACTCCCTACAGGGTTGTTCTGACTGCCGCAAGTCAAGTTACTTCTGTTTTCTCTATATGGTAAAAGACAGAAAAGCTTTTGTTCTGAAAAAAAATCATATAACCTAGAACTACCTGTTTTGCTTTTTTTTTTGTTTGCTTGCTTTTTTCACCTTGTAGTGCAAAAAGCCTGAGGTTTCCTTAACTCAGCAAGTAGAGGGCTGTCTCAAAGACTCTAGGGTTTGCAAATTAACAGGTGCATCTCTGCAAGAAATCCTTATGCATACAGGGCTGTATTTAACATGATCCTGTCATTTAAATCAAGATTACACAGGCAAATTCAGAGAATTATTTAAGCATCTGTTAAACTTTTTGTAAGTCCTTTGGTCTTCGTGGTATTTTATATTCGGATGTTCTGATAAATGTCAACTTGGGAAAATATTCACTCTACAGAGGAGAAAGAGATTGTCATGGTTGAGCACATTAACAGAAGTGTGATAAAGTTATTGATACATAGAGCAAACAATCATCAATGACGTTCTTTTCTTGAGCAACTAACTTTTATTAACCATCATTTGCAACTACTGGGCCTCCACCATATTGGTTATTTTATTCATGTGCTAAAAGTAACGAGGAGTGCTCAGAGTAGGACTGAAATTCCAGTTTGCTCTGAAAAAATAATACAGCTGAAAATTGAAAATTACAAATGATTGGAAAATTTCAGGAGGACCAAAGAAAACATTTTAAGTTAAGTAGGTATTATAAAAATATTCATCTGATTGTGGACAGATTTAATTGCAGGATTATGTGTGTTGAAAATCCAGGGCCTGGAAATCATATAATTATTTGAGACACAACTCTTAGCCAAAATTATGTCATTTACTATACATTCTGGAATATTGAAATGAACACAGACAAAGGAACAGGGAAAAGCAGCTCTATCGCCTTGTTATCTGAAATATACACATTACCGTGTAATTAGATTAATTATTATCAGTGCTATAGGGTTTACTTGCTATCAGCATTTTTAGTATCCCTCTCCTTTGTTACCCATTAGTTTTTTTGGGGCTTTTTTGAGATCAAGTGGCTAATGATGATTAATGACAATCACACTGCCAATTTTTAGATGCCTAGCTGAAGTGTTGGTTCCCCCAAAATCAGAGGGCGATGCTGAATACGCAAAGTAAAACCTCATTTTCAGTTTTCCTAGTAGAGAGAGTAATGATTTCTTTAATGACATATAAATATATCCTCCATATGATTCTTTACTCAATTCCTTTTCATTTTTGGGTTCCAGACACAAATTTTCTAAGGGACTGAAGCATCTGTGATGAAGCCCAGATAACTATCTGGAATGTCTTATAATGCTATAGGTTTTTGTGAGGAAGATAATAAAAAACTTTATTTTTTAACACATATTTGTTGCAAGCATTACTTAATATTCTTAAAAAAGATGATTTTCTTTTTGCCTATACATTCCTAGACAAATTCTACTGGAGCCTGTTTTTACTCCATAGAGCGTATTTACTAGCATTCTGATTGAGGACATTTAAATTAAATGCTCTTTTCTTTATTATACTATTTTAACCGAATGTTATTACAATTTATACAAAGCCACATGTCTCTCTGAATTGTGTAAATCCCTTGATTTCACCTTCAAGGTGTCACATATTCTAATTTTGCCACTGTCATACTAAAAATATTCAGGTGTTTTTAATATGCTCATTTAATATACATTAATCATCCCAGCTAACGAGCATCATTTCTTTCACACAAAAGATTCATTAAAACTTAAAAATTAATTACTCATGACCCAGAATGATAACTGTGTCTTAGCTGGCATGATGAACACTATGGTTTTCAAACCATATTTTCTTTTTTAATTCATGTAACATCAACTGCTGTTGATTAAAACAGGCTGGTGCTGCCAACTACCATATACTGAGTGCAACAACAGAGGATTATCAGGAAAATCATTAGGCCCCAGCAATCAAACACACAAGTGTACAAATTTACACCACTGTCTCTTAAAACACAGTTAATTTGTTCATGTTTTCGAAGAGCAATTAACGGCAGGCAGGAGTTCTAATGAAACAAGCTGGCGTTTCCCACAGGGACTATTTATAATGAGCACTACTGAATAGCAACAGCTTCAAAATGTTTACATTAAGACATGATTAATAACAAAGTTAAGTTACCTGGTAGGTAAAATGAAGACCCAAATCAAGGGATATTTCTAATGAAGTAATCAGATCCATTCAGATGTTCCCTGCCTAAGTATATTTTTGAAGAGAAGAGAGGTGGAACTTACCTCTCTTAAACCGTTTTTGTGCAAAATCAACAGAATTCATGTCACTTCTTGCACAAGTGTAGTTTTCAGCAATGTAATTGTTTAGTAAAGTGGGATTGTATTGAAACATTTAGAAATTTTCATTAGTGTCTGTTTATGAGTTACTTGGAGCTGTACAAATGAGCTATTAAAGGAATTAATTAATTTTCTGTTAGGGTTAAACAGGGCATTAAACACGCCAGTGGAAATCAATTTTGGGAGTTTCAAAACTGCCACAAGTTTAACAATCATATTAATTTCTTCATGATGATCAAATTAAAAATGCTTTTTTTAAAAACGAAAAGAAGCTCTTTAGGTTAGGAAATAATTATCCAAAACATAAGAAACATTTTTGAGAAACTTCTGCTAGAAAGTGAGGTTTTTAGAGGAACCTAAATGGTTTGGAACCAAGCCTACCACTTGAAACCAAGGAGATTCACGCTTCCAAGGAATCTAAGTCCTTACGGAAATCTATGGCATGATGAAATAAATCCCTGGATTTTTCAAAATATGGTATCATTTTTCTACAACACTCTTGATTGTTCTATGAAATGTAGTGTGATATAATTTCATACTTATTGGTATCATTGAATTCAGGCTGGTATTTGACTCAGCTTGCTTTAAAATGCTGTTGCAATTAAAATTCTCTGTTGTGTGTCAGTAACCTGGGTGAATGTCATCCTTTTGACTGAGGGGCCTTGATGCCTTGGCACAGTCCTTGCCTTGCTGTTCCCAGCACGGGGCCTTTAATCTGATTCTCTGTGGCAAGTTTGGAAATCAGGAGCAGTTGTGCTTATAGCTCCTGACTGAGTAAACTAAATCTGCTGTTTTGATTGCACTTGTCTTACTGCAGTCCTTTAAAAGTGGGACACATTAAGTAAAAAATGTACTGCCTTCATTATGAACCCCTCTCCCAAATCAACATAATCAAAGAGTAATCAACATTTACATGTAGTGTTCTTCCAAATCAGAATTAATTCTCTTATTTTGGATTCACAGATTTTTCTTTATGGAGTGTTTAAGCATCACATTTGTGTGAGAAAAATTCAGTTTAATGTAATTTGCAGTTGTTTCTGTTTAATTCATTAGGCCTTCAGTTGTGTTTAGCACAAGAGTTCTACCAGGGGCTGTTGTTCCATGAGGAGATCAAGAAAGGCAGTGCAAATGGGAAGTGCCAGCGAAGGAGCACCTCTGCTCTGCACTGCATCACACACTCCAGGGAAAGATTTTGGCCAGGATGCAAAACTAAATGGTACTGATGTGGACACTGGTGTGTGTGCTAATGCATGAATAGTCCAGTGGACAAAGTGCCACTGATTTCTACCAAGATGAACTAAACATTTACTGCAGTGGTGCTTTTTTTTTGTTGCTGAAGTTGCCAATTACTGTGTTTTCTAAGCTACTTCAGACAGGAAAAAGAAAAGCTAAACTTATAAAAAGTCATGAGATCATTTATATTTATAAAATATAATTGATTCTAATACTGGGCCTAAGATTGGTGATCTGATCTTTTCACAGAAAAAAGAACATAATATTTGTGTTGATGGACAAGACCTTAATTTTAGGTTTTCTTGGGGATAAGATGGATGGTTCCCTGTACTAGGACAGGTTAGGTGAAGGGACCTGAAGTCATTAGAAGATTTAGTCTATTAATTAACCCTTCGGATTTAGAAAGGTTACAAATATCTGTTGTAATGACTCATATGAAGGTCTGCTTCATTAAATATCCTGCATTTTCCTCTGATGATGTTAATTGCACACAGTAGTCAAATCCCTTCTCAAGCCTTTGGTAAGATAAATATACCAACTTCTTTGTAAGGCACTTTAAAAATAATATTCTCTTTGGGGCTGCTTTCTTCTTTCTAATCTTCTCTATTTTACAGCAATTGTTTTGCTAAAGCAATTGTAAGGGAGATTTTGCTTCTTCCAAATAAATCCAGCTGAATAATTGCTGTTCTCTAGCCTTGAGTTAATCATTAATTCCAAAGCTATTACAATGCTGCTATAAAAGCACCATTACACATTTTTATCATACAAGCCAATTATTGATGTAAACATTTGTACCTACAGGATAAGATTATAAATTGGGAAAATGTAGAATGATTTTGTGAATAGAATAAAATATCCTAAATATGAAGGCAAACTAATTTTTTTTTACTACAGTAAATCTAAAAATACATTCCATTTTGGTTTATGCCCTGGTGAATATAGCACCAAAGAATTCACACTGCCTCTTTCTGGGTCTAGTCCATAGGTTACATTTAAAAGGAAATAAGGAAAAAATGGTTTCCCATACAAACAAGTACAGCAGTGACTTTAGTAGAAGACTGAGTGTTGTGAGATAAACACGTATCTGATGTGATGGACTCAAGGGCTCCTTTGAGCCAGCTATTGGCCCCAGAACTCTAATTAGTAACACAGGACTCCTTCTAGATTCCCAAAGAATTGGCATGCCACAGTCTGCAAACTTTCCTTCCAGCATGGAAGGATAGCACCGTGCCAGGGAGTTCAGAAAGCACAAAGCCCTGTGAGTCTGTTCCAGCTGCAGAAATGCAGTGGGTTTAGATACTTGCCCTAAAATTAAAATGAATAAAAAATTCCACAACACTTCCATGAGGTAGGTTCTGTATTGGAAATAAAGGGCAGTTCTGGAGAGCTTGGATTAAACTGTGGACATTAACATTTCTAAATCTAGTAAATCTTTTAAAACAGCCATTATAATCAACCAGTGCCAGTGTAATTAAGTATAAAGACTGCAAATCATTCATTCTTTTTTTCTTTTTAATTTTCAGCATCAGTTCATCAAAAAAACCCCAACTACCTCTCAGCACATCTGTTGATATATTATAAATTTGCTATTTATAAAATTTTGGAAAAGTACTTGCCTCTGATTACCCCATTTTCATTATATACATATTCAGATGTATAATTATAGCAATTCAAGTGTGTATAGTGCAGTGTTAAACACAAGACAGGTTTCAATTAGAAATGGGTTTTTTCTATTGCTTATTTTTAGGTATTTATACTTTATATTTAGGTATTTATTTCTAGATATCTTTTTACTGAGTTGTTATTGGATATTCAGTATTATTTTCCTCCAATCCTGTATATACACCAATCTTCTGTGTCTGACTAGAGGAAATCCATGTTTCCTACTGCCACTTTTAACTGTATTTTTGCTGTTGCTCTGTTTATTCATAAAGATTTATCTTTTTTTCCTTTTCTCTGAAACCAAGTCTTCTGTAATATTTATTATCTTAAAGGAGGAATTTTTATTCTCTGTTTGTTTTTGTTAAGGTAGCTTTGATTTAGGTATTGATACTGTGACCAGTATTGTTCTGCAGTCTATTTGGCACAAATAAGCAAGTTTCTTCCTAATAATTCACAAGTACCTTATGCCTTAAATATCCCAGTGAATCATGGTTAAATACATGGATTAAACCACAAAATATTTCTACAGCACATACTTGCATTCTGGTTAGCTTGGTTTGTTTTCATCCGACTGGAAATGAAGAACTGCAGTTGTGCTGTGTACACTCAGAAATTATAGCAGACAAAACCCTCTTATTGGAATATATCTGTGTTTGAAACCTGGAGTTCCAGCCTGCTTATCCCCTCCATAAACAAGGTGTGCAGAGAGCTTTTCGGGCTGAACCCGCGTGAGATGACTCAGGCTTTGTTGCCAGTCTCTCTGCAGAGGACTGGCACTCGCTGCTGCCAGAGGAACCCTGCAGATCGCTCGGGGGCATTTCTGCATCACTTCAGCTGCAGCTATGATCAGCTTTTTACAGTTCTCCTTGAAGAAGGGCTGGAGCAGTTTGAAAGGCAAACAGTTCTCTAACAACACCCACCCCCCGCAGCTCCCAGCAGCTGATGACAGAAGGAGAAGCATGACAGTCAAGTTCTAGGTGTACACTGAAATAATTACTTGCGGGTCAGTGAAAAATCCTGTAAGGTGAGCTTGTGTGTTGCTAATTGTGTGTGGGCAAATGACAGGGCCAGAGTTGGTAAGTGTAATATTAGTTTAGCTGCTACTAATACAGTTGCATGTCTCAGATAATGCAGTTTAATGGTTGCTCTTTCTTACAATCAGTTCCACTGTAGGAAATCCATGGTGTGACCTGAAAACCAGATAGAACTCCATGCATTCCTGCTCTCTTCAGGCCAGAATGATTTACAAATGTACACCTTCCATGAAAAGGAAGTATTTCCTTTTTTATCTCTCTTTGAAATCCAGCTCCCTCACAATCTAGTTGAAAATCAGGACTTCCTTCTCTTACTGGGCAGTCTCCTGTCCAACCCACCCTCAGGGGGACTATCATTTGTTAGCTGCCTGCAGTTTTGATGGCACAGAGCTGGTAGCTCTCTTCTGCTTTCTCTTGAGCCATGTGAAAGATCTTCCATCACCACACAGAAGGATGAGCAGAACCTTCTGGAGCCACAGAGAATTTGGATAGGGAATACTGGGGGAAAGCCCAGCTGTAAGTCATGGGTGAGAAGTGGATTAACTGAGTGAGTAAGGAGGATTGAAACTGGGTGGAAGCACAAAGACCAGCAACAGAGAGCAACGCTAAAAAAGCAGTTTTTCGTGGTGAAATAGAACTGGAGCTATGCCTACCATAGGAGTTTATTTTCCTGAAGCTATCATAGAACTGAGATTGTAAAATTTTTCCATGTCTGTTGTTAGCAAATTGCTGGGAAGCCCAGTGATTGTCCTGTGGAACTCTGGTTTTCATCCACATTATTGAAAGAATGAGCTATCTCCTGCAGAAAACTGCATGAGAAAACCATGAGGGACTCAAAGATTTCAGCACTACTTATTGTCTGGCTATATAGTGTGCTGTCATCCCAGGCATTTTATAATCCTATAAACACTTCAGTTCCCAGGGAAGTACTATTCTCCTTTAAAACAATGTGTCAGTTTCTCATAAAGTGCCTGAACTTGTTATTCTGTGTAGTATGTTTTTTGTCCCTTTTGAGAGGAAGAAAACAAAATAAACTTATTCAGGGAGATGGGAGCCATCTGCGCCTGTTCCAGAGAACACCAATGGGATTTCACCACTTCTTAGTTTTTTAATCAATGACAGATTGTGCTAAGTCAGGCACCCAGTAATTTAAGAAATGCCAGTTTCTGATTCATAAAGCTTTCTGAAAATTGACTGAGTGAATATCTGGTGGCCCATATTATTTTTGAAAACAAGTTCAGTGTATCTTTCCAAAGCTAACCATATGGATGTTTTAGCTGATGAGATACAAATCAAAAATAAACATTTGAGCTGCACATTTTAAAGGCAGTATGCACCAATTAGTATGGAAATAATTATTGCTAATTACTAGACCTGAACAGGAATGGAATTTTATTTTGGAGAAGAAAATACCGTTTTCTGCAGTTTTCCAAAACTGAGTAAAACAATGCATTTTACAGAATGAAATAAACCCTACATATGCTCAAATGCCTTCAGCTTGATACACTAAAATAATTCCACTTTGTTTTTACCCTTTAAAGTTTTTTGTTTATATGCTATTCATATTTGCAAATGTATTAATTTAAAGGATATTACTATTTTTCCTATTCGGTATTTTTATACTGAAAGTAACTTTTTTCCATTTTGAATAAGTTAGCTTGGGTGGCTTATAGCTTTAGCACAAGGATTTTACAATTCTTCTTCCCCAATTCCTTTTTTGAGATGAGGCATTGCTGAAATGAACACACCCTGCTAAATGTTTTCCTTTTGTCGGACTCCCACAAACCCCTGGAATTTGCTGATAAGTTTGACTTCTTTCATATGCACAAACAGTTCAAAGTTTTAGTAATGCAGATAAAATACCCCAGTAAGTTTGCTATGCTGTATCTTCTACTTTAGTGATCTATCTGGTTGTAAAACAGGTTTTCTTTAAAGCATGCAACAAAAATTTAGGAACACTTAATTCAGTTGATTTCAATTATTGCAGCTTTTAAATTTTTATTCTACTAAAGAAAATTAAAAATTGACTTTGCTGCATCAGAGCATTTCAGGAATTTGAATCACGATACATATATTTTCCAAGTGTTTTGTGTTATATATGTGTGCAAATTATTATGAAAATTTTAAATTAAGTTAATATTTCCAAAATATGAGATCTGCTTTCAAGCAGCACAGTGGGACTAAAAATAAATAAGAAAAAGAAGCACAAGCAAAAGTGTGTACAGAAAAGATTCTGTGTAAGAGTAAAGAAAAATTGCAGACATGAATGAAGAATGGAGGTCTTAACCAACTGGCTCTTCAAAAGAATTATCTTACATGCTAGAAAAACATTGTCTAGCAACACATGGAGGGCAGAGCTTCCCTTCTGGGTCATGGATACCATGGGAACATTCGAGGCATCACTTGGAAGTTTGCTCAAATAAAGGCATTGCAGCTCCAGGTCCCTGTGCTCAAGGTGTTTACTGCCAGAGGAGGTGTCTGCTGCTCAGTCTTTGGAGTGTCCTTCACTCTGTAGGAACTGGGCTGCTACGCTTTTCTCCTCAGTCAAGATGCATTTTCAGTATTTCAGAATGGGTTATGAAGCCATCATCTTCTCATATATAATGTTACTCATTAGTGTATTCTGGTACAAAGGCTAAGTCTGATTGGCTCCAAAATACTGTGGAAAAGCCAAATACAAGAGAAAAGCTCCATGAACACAAGCAGTAAAAATACTTTACTCTTAGGAAGTGCTTTTTATCTCTTGGGCACACAGTTTGTATCTAAATGTTTACATCTCTGTCTTGGGGTTGGGTATTTTGGAGAATAAAAGGACAAAGTAATTGCTCAGGATCAACTAGCAAGCTCAGAGAAACCTCCTGATTTTGTGACTTAAAGCTTAGATAAAGTATGGTATTTTCTGTCTGATGAAACTCATCGTAATTAGGTTCATAAAAGGAATGAATAGTGAATAAAGGGTCCAGCTGATGAGAGAGGAAACCAAAATTTCCATATTTACCAAATATGATGCAAATTCTGATGTTTTCATACCTTTTTTCCCCCATCTGTTCTTTTTGCTTATATCTGTCCTTCCCATATGTAGCTGTAATAAGAAAAGGAATAATTTTGCCCCTCCTCTTAGAAAGATTATTTTTTCAGTATTATACACGAATGATTTGGTGTGAAAAGATGCACAGGAATTAGCATGAGAAGGTATTTTCCTCCTAACTTTTTTAGTTCTATATCATAGGGAGGTCAAGTCATTACACATTTAAATTAGATTGTTTTGTGGAGATAAAGCACCTTTCAGTTTTCCAGGTTCAAGTTCTCCTAGGTAATAAATATTAGTTGTTATTGTCACATGGTTTTAGCTCCCTTAGCTGTCTTTTTCGTACATGTTGAACCTTCCAGCAGAAATGTAGAGCTCCCTTGATTTTCCTTTGCTGGGCTCCCTTTGAGCAAGCTCTCTGTCCTCTCCACCTGTAACACACACATTATTTCTGGTAATGCCAGCAGCCTTCCAGCTCACTTGTTTCTGTCTGAGTTCAAACTGAACATGGATTACCATAATTGTGGTAGCACACTTAATCACTGCACTTATTCAAGACGTTGCAGCTGTGTTTGCTTTCCCTGAAGATTCCAATTGTTCTGTACAATTCCAGCAAGAAAACATCTTTTCAGACTTGACTAGTTTTAATATTAGTCAGGGAACTTCCTATGGGAATTTTAGTTTACATGAGTAGATAGTATTTGGAGTTTCTTAAGGCTTTTTTGAGATTTTTGCTTACAGATATATTTGAAAACAATTGAAAGCCATGGCTCATCTCAAACACATGCAGGGTTTGGTTTCCAGGATCGAAGCTCATTTTTTCAATAGAAGATTCCTAAAAATTCTACTATTGGAGTACAAATTAGAAAACAAGTATTCATATTCTAAGTGAATATTCAGATGGAAGTGAAAGCCAAGTGAAATCCTCTCCTTTTCATGCATCATGACCTTTCATAAATATTCTGTAAGCTCAGCCCCTAAGCTCCACCTGTAGAAATTAATTTTACAGTGAGGTGGCATAACTATAATTAAGGACAGAAATGACTCTGCAATTTGTAATCCAATTCGGGTCCTCAGTGGGTATGAATTATCTGACGTTATGAACTTCATTGGAGCTGTTCTTATTTATTCTTGGTACCTGACACACAGTTCGTAAACCTGCCAATACTTGTTGAGGGAAAAGAAAACTTGGCTCACTTTCTCCTTGGTTCTTAAGGCTAATGCAATTTAAAAATCTATTGTTTTCTATTCAAGTAAAGAAATGAAACTAGGAATACAAAGCAGAGAGTGGAACAGCTGAGTTGGAAGGTGACATTTAAACAAGATCATTTGGTCTAGTGGTTTTTAAATTGTAAATCATCAAGTATTATGATCTAAAGTAGATGGCTAAAGTTCTGATTGCAGGGTAAATTCTGCACTGCTGTTGTCAGAGTAATTATCTGCCTACAAGATGCTGCAACATAGAATATCACCCACTGTTACTGTCTGAAATAGCTCCCATTTGCATTCTTCCTTTTTTGGTTTTCTTTTTCCTTTTTTTGTAACCACTGATTTCACTGCCTTTCAGTTGAATTTTTGTCTTACTGTTTTAGCACAGCTGCATTTCATAAGGTGCAAGCAACCTCACATCTTAGTTATGCTATATATTTGAAAGACTATATGCTGCAAAGGGATTATCCCAGGAAAATAGATTTATGACTCTATAGAAAAGATTCAGAGATGACACTTGTTGGATAATAGCAGTTTGTACAACCTGTGTTATAAAATCAGAGCCACTGTGTGATAATTTGGTACCAGGTCATCCTTTCTTCCCTGTAAGCAGGTCTTATCCCTTAGGTTTCCACTCAGTTGACATGGAGTCCTTAATGCCTGTGCTGCCTCCTTTCTCCTGTGTCCCAGTTTGCCTGAGTCCTTTGTTCCTGCATGGCAGCAGGAACCATCTGTAAAAGCCAGAGTTAGGGGTGTTTTCTGGGACCTGTGCTCCCTACATAGACACTCACTGTAGATGCCCTGCTTGCCCTGGCCTTTGCATGCTCCTTTGCTGAATCCTTCGCATAAGTTTATTATGCTCAAAACATTTTAGGGTGCTTTATTTTTTCTGAGATTATAATGGGCCTTGCTGAACAATAAAAACAAAGCTTAATGTCATTTTGATATTTCTCTCAGGACACTTAGTAATATTATGAGTAAAAATATCTATTATGGAAAAATATTTCAGCCATTTGATTGAAAGAACTAAATCAGAGTGTGACCTTAAGTGCAATTGTAGCTAAAGGACTGGCTATAAAGGTAGAGCAAATCCATCTTGGAATGACTGCACTCTCTGATACTTGATTGTGCATAAAAGGATGATTGATCTTCTGCTGTTAAAAGAGAGTACACAGGGAGGGCCTGTATAAAAAAAGTCAATGGCAGCAAAAAGCAGGGACATAATGGAAGCTGGGATAGCTGCTCAATCCATAACAGTGTCATGGGTTAGACATAACTGGCTTACTTGGAAGAGCAGGATTGAAGAGGTTATACATAAGAAAGGTAGATAATATTCCATTAGCTTCAAAAGAAAATTGAAAAATTAGATTGGAAGCCATGTTTCCAAATGATTACCTACAAGTAGGAAGTCACAGACAAAAATGCTCAAGCAATTCCACCTCAAGCCCTGAGCTATGGCAGCAGTCCATACACATGCTCGTGGCTCTCAGGAAAAGGGGACTCAAACACACCTCTGCTTAAAAAGACATTGAGGGAAAAAAAAGGAAAGAGGAAGATGTAAAATGATAAACTTTAGAGGAATGATTAGCCACAAAGATATCTATAATAAAGGCAAATGTGATGCAAGAATGGATGAAGTTAGGCATTTCTAGGCGTGTAGGTGCTTTGTTATAAAGCTAAGCATTATTAAGGCTAAACATTGAAAAATAAGAACTTGGGAATAACATTAGCAAGGTTTGTAAAGAGTCATTTCACAGGTGAAGCATCTGGAGGGTTCTAGTGGCAGGTCTGAAAACTCCTGTGATGTGTCCAGCTAGGTGAGTTGCTACAGTCAAATGTTCTCCTCTCCCTATAGGGTTTGGCTTTTATTTACCCTTAGGTCACTAAGGCTACAACAGCTCTATAATAGGAATTTCAAGAGAAGCACATTATATAACCATACAACCATCTGATCAACTCCGTGCTGAAGGACAACTTTTAAAAACCTTTAAAGTATTAATAATGCATTTTTTTATAAATTACTGCAAGTTTCCTATTTGCATTAGGTTCAGATAGAAAAGGAAAACTGAAATAAAAGCCAAAGACAAGTTTGTGAACAGAGGCTGAAATCAGGTAAATATATTAATTCATATCCTATAACATTGAATAGGAGTGATCGCAGAGACAGCAGTTTGTGACAGCATCATGATAGCAGTGCAGAAAGAATTGGTGTGGGTGTGCATGTGTGTGTACTTAGTGCCTATAGCTGCCCAGCCAATTCTGCAAATAATTCCAATAGTGAAATACACATTCTGACACATAAACATGGCTTTAAACTCTTGACAGGCTGTGCTGATGTTGCACATGAAGTGTGTTTGCTGAATGCATGACTGTCATCTGAGAATGTCACAGCATCAGGGCACGAGGATGTGTTGTTACTGATCGTGTTCTAGCTGCAGTAGTTTCGAAAAATAAAAAATGTTTTCTGATTATTTTGCCCCAACTATCTTGAAGAATGTTGGATGATCTGCACAATCCTCTAATTAATTCTTCAGTCACTGTTGTAGATTCATCCTTAAATGAGGCTGTTCTAGAATAGGCCAACAATAAATCTTGTAGCCTTGCTGATGTTGCAATTAACAGGTCAGCCATTGGCAAGGAAATGCATGTAGATTTGACCCCTGAAATAGTAAATGAGCATGGTGGATACTTCAAGTGGCGTATTAATTAATTACTTGCTTAAAACGAATACAGTAACCCGCACATTTCTCAGTGTTGGAAAAAATACATTATATTCAGCAACCAATCATTTTTCTTCAAAATCTAATGAGCCCTTAGGAAAAAGACACTAGAGTAAACATCATAAGCTGGCTAAAAATGCTTAGAGAGAGTGTTCATTATTATCTTTTGAGCAAACTGAAATATAACCAGTCCTTAACATCTTTCTGCAGTGGGAGAGAAATGAGCTTCCTGTATTGAGAACTTAGCATTGTAAAAAAAGGGAAACAAAAAAATGAACTTATATTAAGGAAATATAAATGAATTTAGGCAGGAACTGGAATTTTGAGACCCAGTTCTATACTCCTCTGAATTCAAGCCCATAATATTTTAGTTAAAAATCAATGTATTTTGAGTGTAATCACAAGAACAATGAAAGCAAACATTTAAATACAAATAGACTTTTAAGTATTCTCCATAACACTGTCTGCAGGTGTACCTAGGAACTATGTTATTTCTGCTCAGAATTGAGCAAAGGAGCTAAAAATATCCAAAGAGTAGTGATAAGCAGGAGAGACAGGAAGAATGATTAGGAAAGGGAGTGAAAATCCCTATAACATAAAATAGAAGGTTGGTTGTGTTGTTCCCATTAACGTATTGAACCACTGGCAATGGTTAACTGATACCCATGCAATTCATATGTGATTGTATGTTTAGCTCATTTACTGCCTTTGGAAACATATCAACATATCCGCCTTAGTTGGTTTTTTTTGGGTTTTTAAAAAATGTTTGTGAGAACTATGACTCAATAGCAATGGAAGGAATACAGAATTTAATTTGATTTCCTGGATTGTAGAGCATTTCTTTAAAATGGTTCAGCTTTGAAACTGCTCCCGGAGTTTCAGCCTGTTTGCTTCCTGAACTGAAATAACATGATACCAAGCAAACAAAATGGGGCAGTTTTGTTGAGTTTCCTATGGTGGTAGAATTTTACAGTGTCTGAATTCTACCCTCAGAGGAAAAAGCAGAGACAGTTTGAGTGAAGTGTATTAAAATCCATGAGGATATTCCTATATCTGCGCTTTAATGTCAATTTCAGTGCCTTTATTTCAGCTTTTACCCAGAATCTTGGTTTTGCCCTTAAGCCATTACAGACAGGGAATTGAGGAGTCAACTTTCATTATTTTTCTTCAGTGCTTCCAAACCACAGTATTCAAAATATACAGAAATATTCACCAATAATCATGACTTTTTTCTCTAAAATGTGTATGAGAAGGATGACCTAGTAGTGATGAACATCTTTATTAGTTTCAACACTTGATTTGGGAATCTTCCTTGTGGCTTTCCTCTTTTTTCCCATGTCCCAGGAGAGATTACAGTTTTTTAAAAGTATTGATACAATTTGTGCTTGGTACCCTGTGGTGGTGCAGACTTTTGAACTGTTTATATTATCGTTGGTTTTCCCACTTTGATTCTATTGAGTTGTCCAGGACTGAAAGGAAAGGACATTACAAGATGGCGAAAGCAGGTGTGCTGAGGGTATGTGACAAGTCTAGAAGGTTCGANCAGATGCAACAGTAACCAGTTCCAAACTAATTCTAGGCCACCCATTAAAATGACATAAAAATACAGTCAAGATACAAGTACGAGGTAACATTGCCTGCAGGAGCAGTGATTGATTGTGCAGATGCAGAGTAGAGTAGACAGAATAGAATAGACTATTTCAGTTGCAAGGGACATACAGGGATGATCTACTCCAACTGCCTTAGATAATTTTGTTTTCCAAGTATTGCAATGACACTGGAAACAAGAGCAACTACTATAAAACAAAGACAAAAAATCACATAATGCTGTTGCTGAGCTTGCTCATGAAGGTCAGAGAATTAGATGCCCTCTTTCAAAGCATAAAATGCACACTGTATTTTCCATATGAGCAGCCTGTTTTCAAGGGTGACCATGCTACTCCCTTTGGAATTAGAAGGCAGTGTAATTTTCACGATTATTAAATTATTTGGCTTTTCATTCTAACTGTTCCATAACATAATTAGGGCCATATCTAATGACAGAAAGATGAGTATGCAAACCCTGTTGTGCCAGATATGCAGAACTGAGCACTGCATGGGAAGTGCAATTGCTGAACCCTCTATAGAGCATTCACTGCCTGAGTCCAAACTGGGAAGGGCTGCAAGCAAATTAGAAGACAAGAGTAGAATTGAAAATAGTGTAGACAGGTAGGAAATATAAAGAAAACCCCCACAAAATCTAAAAAATGGAAGGCAGTTCTGTGAAGCCAAGTGCAAATTATTGTGCTTTTTACAATACTAATCAACTGCAGAGTAGAAGGTGAGGTATGCCTGGCTTAGCAGCACTTTAATTGAATCTATTATTCTGCTGTTAAGAAGAGGAAGGAAAATATCAAGGTGTAAAGGGTATAGAATAGATAGTATTATTTTTAACATCAGTTAAAAAACAAAAGTTTAACAGAAGTTTGAATATTATTCCCAGGTGCATGTGTACCAGACTGCAGTTTAAAGATGAGAAGTTTACTTTGGAGAAGGGAGATGGGAAGGAGTAGGTTACAAGACCAGATCTTTGAGAAACAGCTGCAAGCCTCAGGTTGTTTTGTTTAGAAAAGCTAATATATAGCTGCTGTACTGAAACCATCAGAATTATGTCCTGTTAGCTGACTCATGAAAGCCAAGAGATGGCTTTTATCTTGCCCCTCTCGTAGGAGCCCCTGCTTTTAACTCCAACTGGTTTTATGTACTCCCTTCACAGCTGAGCCAAGAAAGAGCAGTGGAGTTATCCAAGGTGACTTGGAGGGTGGCATAAACACATGACCTGATATAATTTTCGGTTTTCTTTAATGGATCCTCACTGAGAACAGTCATAGTAACAGTCTTCAAATGTTAAACATTAGTGAAAAGAGGAAAGATGGTGTATAAGAGAAAAGGATGGCAACTACAGCATGAAAATTTGAGATAGTAAGATGAGTTTCCCAGCCAGGATTGCTAACACTGCAGGGAATGCTATGTAGTCCCCATCAGTGGGGATGGTGGAGAATACACTAGGTAAGTTTCTGTCAAGGACTGCTTAGGTGTAGATGAGCTTGTCACGAGGACCTTTTCTCAAGTCTCCATTGAAAAGAGCAATTTTTCTTGCTTGCCTATTCTCAGACACAGGAAACCCACCCAAAACAGTAACAACACCCCCTCCCCCACAAAACCCCACCAAACCTCAATCAGCTTACTTCTAATTGTTTTATATCAGTGAAAGTGAAAACCTAAACAGTAAAATTTCTACCATAAAAACTAATATGTATGTCCCAAGCCAGAAAATGGCTACTGGCATATGATCACACATGGATCTTTTAAAATTAAATACTCTCATAATAAAGGCCAGATGCAAGTTATCCCAATATAGCTTCAAGCTGGCTTTATTAAAATCTCCAAAGACTCTGAAGTAGCAGTATAGCTCTGCTTTGCTTGTAAAAAGTAAGTTTAAATCTCTGATATATACAGAGTAGTATCAAAGATCCTCCTGCAAAATTAGCTATATGTGACAATTTTTCTGTTGCTTTTTTTGCAATGAGGTTTTTCTTAAATCATATTTAATTTTCTTCCTATTTATTTTACTAGAATAACTTTAAAAAAGATGTTTAGCCAGTCAGTGGTGTATTCTGGCAAAAGACAGCTGGATAAAGTTATAGCAGATAATAAGAAACTCACATTTATCATACTGACTGACTTTTCAAAACATTCAGCTACATCAAAATGTAAATACTATCAATCTTTGCCTGGTATATAAATCTTCCTGAGAACACACCCTACCAGAGCAGTTTCAACTGGAATCTGCTAATTTCTCTTCCCTACCACCTGAACGCTTCTATTGCCATGACAACTAACAAGCTCTTACTCTGGTCAAGGTTGAATGGGAAAAAAAATGTTTTGTAACCAGCTGATGTGCTTCAAACAATATGCAAAGGGGAGTTTTTCCCCAGCTTGTTAATGGTGCATATTCAGTACATAATTTTTAGAAATGCTGCTAGTTAATGAAAGAATGGATACCCACTGATTAAAGATAGGTCAGAGTGAGTAATTGTGTATGTCATTTTGTAGGTTTGTTATGAGAGAGATTTACTTCGGAATTATCTGTGTCTAGTTAGGAAGACTAAGGTGGAAAGAAATGGCTCCATCCCATTCAAGATGACACATGCAGCTCAGAAAAGTGGGAACTTTGGGCTGGTTGGACGTCAAGGTAGGCAACAGGCAACTAATTCAGTGTATCAGAACTTTTAGCCCCAGAACCATCAAGGCCTGGAATATACAGTTGCTCAAGTGCTTTGCATGCAGCAAAAATGGTGTTTTGGTGCAATTGGGTGGAAAACCTCCTATTTAACCTGTTTATAAACCCAGGATGTTTTGATTTCCTTTCCAGGAAATGAAATTCCTACTGGCTAGGCTGAAGAGTCTGTTTTGAATTAAGTATTCTTACAATTGGACATGATGGCCAACCTGATGGTCAGGCTGTTAATCTATTGATCAAACTTTGGTGGCACTCTTTTTTTTAAACTGCAGAGACCTGGATGTAGGCGCCTAGTTGTAAGCTATGGTATTCCCTGCCTTTTCCCTAGTATTTAATATGTAACAGCAAGATAAGGTATATTTCTAGCTTAGGAATGCTGTTCCTTTCTCCGAAAAGAACCCTGAAAGCTTAGCACCTATCTTGTGTCTCAATGTGAATTCGACTAGACAGCTGAATTTATAATGATTGTTGAGTGCTGGGCCTCAAACCTTGATCTCCTGCCATTGGCACTGATAGAAATTTAGTCGTTCCTTTCAAATATGTATAAGATTAAATCCTTTGTTTCTTCTGTATAACAAGTTGTGAAAAAGATTAGCAATCAAAACTACAACGGTAGAGTTGTTTTCCTTTGAGGACACAAAGATTCAGGGCAAAAAAAAAAAGGGTGTTTTGGAAATCTTGACCTTTTGAGAGGTGAGAGAAAATCCTGCCAAAAATTAGGTGGAAAGGCTTACTGTTTCCGAAAAAAGACTTGGTACGTTCTCATATTTCTCAAAACCCCTACTTTCTGTCAAGCAGAATGGTAAGGAATAATTTTCATTCTTATTTGCAGTTGAGAAGCTAAAGGACTGAGGAGGAAGGGATGGCAGATGAATTGTCTGCCTCATTAACAGAAATTCTTGGGGTTGGCAGAGCTTACAGGGTCCATAGGAGGAATGCAGTGAAACATAAATTGTAAAAGGCCTGAAATCTCATGTGAACTACTATTGAACCAGAACGAGGGAGACTGCAGACAAGATGTATAGAATCTGAAATCTGCACCGTCTGAATTTGTCACCCAAATGAACTGCCTGTGTGTCTTTGGACTCTCAGCAAGAAGAAATTATTACAGCTTTTAGATCTAAATCACAGCTGCTTAAAACACTACGACCTTGCAAGGGAAAGGAAGGTATAGTTTTTAACCCAAGCAATAGAAGTGCAAGTTAAAAGAGACTTGTGCCTTGCAAAGGTGCACAGAACTTTCCAGGAGGGGGCTCGTGTACGTTGTGGTCTCCCTGACCAGTGCCAGGCCACCTCCTGAAATTCTCTGCCAATTCTCTCTACAGCTTAACCACATCCTCCCCTTGAGATGGGGAGGACGGATGAGAAATAGAAGACCATGTCTGGAAATGGAATTCAAGACAAGGGGAAGAAAGAGAGGTAATCCACTGTGTTGGAAATATACTTTATTTAATTATCTTGTTAAGTCTCAGCAGATACAAGAAAAAATTAGGCAGCTTCACTTGGGTCAGAAAAGCTGGTTGAACAACAGGCTGGTTGAACAACAGGCCAGTAGGCTCAAACTAATGAAATAACAATGGGATAGTTGCCAGTGGAAGTGACCACATACAGAAGTATGGCAAACTTCAAAATCAGTGACAAATGTCTTTGAAGGGTTAAAGAACAGAGAATCTTTCTAATGAAAAATGCAAAGATTAATTTATGTCTAAAGTAAATATCACAATCTAGCTATTTAACAGCTTTATAGAGTTAGTTAGTGAGGGATGAAGGCTTCAGCTCACCTTGCCTGCTTTTCAGAGGCAAATATGGTTTAGTCTGAGTCAGTAACGTTCACACAGACACCTTGTTCTGCAAACTGAGAAGCAGACTGTAATAAAAAAATGAAGAAATCAAAATCATTAAGCTTAGCATGCAGTCTACAAATTAGTATTTGTCACAAAAAGTATGTCTAAATCCAGAAGAAGGAAATTAGTCCTTTTATAAGATGAACAAAAAGAAATCTTGTTCTAATAGAGCTGTGGGAGTTGAATACATGCTGTGGCAGGAGATGGATGGAGGAGAGCACCACTGCTCTGGAAGTGGCAGAATACAGTACTTGAGGCAAAGGAGCATTGTCTTGAAAAGAGATGCTGAGGGCTGACTCAGAAGCATATTTTTGCCAGGAAAGCCAATTTCCAGTCCTTTTGTGCTTTGAATACTGCCAACTCTATTATTGATTTGCAAGGAGAGGACACTGACTAACAAGTTGTTTCTGACAAAATTTCTTTGAGAGGTATTAAAGTACACTCAAAGTGGTTTTGCTCTAGTCCTGATTCAGATTCCTGTTGTTATATAGACATTAGAGAAATGGGAGGAATAAAAGAGTCTTCCAGGAACATGTGTGCTTGAATCTATTTTGCATACTGAACTGTATTTTTACTATTTTGAATTTACCAATTACAGACTTTTGCAAGTATTAGTTAACTTTTACTTTCAATGAATTATTATTTTGGGGGAAAACTTCTTATTGTGTTGGTGAGAACCAGTCACAATAAACAAAACATAAACTTCTGTTTTGGGGAGGCAGGGAAAGGAACATTTATCAGACTATGGTCTTGATAGCAAAAATATAACAGCTAACAAAATTCCACAGAAGCCAGATAATATTACATCAAGTCCACAAATTATTAATTTCGTAAAAATCGATGTAGTCTTACTCTGGTATATTAATCTAGTAGCTGATTTTTACAGTAAAGTAGTTACAATACTTCCATAAAGGGTAAAGCAGAAGAAATAATTTATAATAATAGCAATAGCTGCAAGTTGCTTATATAAACCTTAATAAAGTCAATCCTGGTAGCTGAACATGTTCTGAATTAGCTTTAATCTCAGTTTCCCAAACTGCAAAAGAAGAAAAGGAGAAAAAAGCTGATGTAACGCCTAGTGAAGTACCATGAAGTGAAGCAAAAAGGTGAGACAAGATACTGAAAAATAGGGCATCTGGCTTGTAATACATCCCACAAACCAAATGTCCTGGAATATTAAGCACCTGGTGTTGTGTCTCAGGCTTTTCAGTTTCTGTGGACAACATGGGAACTCAAAGTATGACTTTGCTATTTAAAACCTCAGCGAAACTCAAAAAATTGGGAGAGGAAACAAACATCTTTGAAACACAATGATGGATTTGAGACTTCCTCTTTTTGCTGGATGTGACTGATATGCAATGGTGAAGGGTGCAAAAGATCTTGTCTTTGCACAGCCAAAACAGCCCAAGTCTTGTTTTTTGCCTTCCTGGATACACAAAGTTCTAAGGCTGTTTAAAACCAGGATTGTGAATGTAGACTCTTTTTGCAGGAGGGGTGCAGGATTGGACAGTTGCAGGACCAAAGTTTTTAGGAATTTGGAGTAAGCTACAGAATGTGAAAATTTCTGCACTATATTGGTGGTGCCTGTGCAAAAACATTCACTTCCACAGTGATTGGGAGGTGATTGGGAATATGGTACTCAGTGTAACCTGTCTGTCACTCACTCCCCTGTAGGTTTAGCCAAGCTACAAAGTGCCTCTGTGCCCTCATCATTCTCTTACCACTTCTCACTCTGCAGGCCAAGCTAGACAAGAATGCAGCTCCTTTGTTTTTCATTTAGGGAAATCTGGGTGCCAAGTCTGTATTTAGCCAGGGTCTATGGAACTGTGACTACTGTTGTTCAGAATGCCTTGCAGCATCTCTCTTTGAAGATTTGTATCAAATTAGAACGTATTTTATCCTTAATGAAGTTTTATTGCTAGAAGAAATAATTGGTTCATTTTTTAAATTACTTGAAGGTCGCCTGGCGAAATCTTTACACACCTCCAGTGTTACCTGAAGGGACATTTTGGATCAGAAGAAAACATATTTAATCTGATGGTAACTTGTTTGTTCCTTGGGTTCATTATTTTGTGTTTTCTACTATTAACTGTAGCATGCTCTAGTAAGAGAAATCCCCATCACTTATTTCAGTGGCAATGGTTTGATGGAAAACGTGACTGCAATATTATTCTGTATGAAAGACAAACTGTGAGATTAGTATACAAAGAAGAAGAAAAATAAATATGAGATAACAAAAAAATAGGAGCTAGAGTGAAAAGCCAAAACATGCAGAATGAGGCTGGTGTAATGTGTCAGGTAAAGACTTCTTCCTTATCATCTTTTTGCTTCCCTGCTGAGGCTTGTTCACTATCTAGTCCTGCATATTGATATGCTGGAATTGAGTGTCAATTTTGCAAACTAAGTAATGAATCCATCAGTAGTAGTTTTCTTTACAATAGGTAAATTACTGGGTTTGAAACATAAAAATACAAGGAAGTGTAGGAAATAAGACAATAGAAATCTGAATAAAAGCTTGATCTGAATTATATTAGATATGCCTACCAAATTCAGAAAATTAGGGACTAGCACCAGATGCCAACATGAACAAGTTTTGAATTCACTGATTTGAACAGAGCTCTGATGGAAAAGAAGTGACTCTGTCAACATGATATATATATTAGGCTGCAGAGCCTATACATTGAGGTAAAATTCAGTGCTGCTCTTCAAAGAGTTGCAGCTCATAACTCACACCCATGGAATGGCCCATGGCATAATTGTGAAAGGCCCAAGGAGCTGTCTAAATGAGAGCAATCTGTCTCTGCCTACGGGCCAGCAGCACTGCAAGTTCCTCTGCAGCTCCACCTGCAACAGTCCTGCTTTTAAAAAACCTGCCCCATTTTCTGGCTTGTCTCAGACGTGTCCCTGTTTGGAGGGTTGGTGAGGCACTCTTTAGAGACTTCATGCATGACCACTTAGCTGGAAGTGATGAACAAAACCCTTATGCCAGGAGAACAGGATCGATGGCTTCAGATACACAGCATAGAGCTGCCTGTGTTATTGAGTGATACCAAACTATTATTGCTACAGCAAAGAACTTCCCATAAGATAGAAATACTTAAAACTGTGTGGTGAAGTGTGAAGATGATGACAGCAGAATGGTTCCTCTTGCAAGACTAGAAACCATGACAGTGCTTGTTTAAGCCGTTGAAGAATCTGTAGGTGAAAGATCTGATGAAATCATCCATATTAGTGCAAACTACAGCAGACTTAGCTCTCAGCTATGTGCAGTAGAGTTAAGAAATATATAAATCAGGGTGGAATTTTGTGTGTAGATTCTAAAATTCAGATGACCTGTTTTGCATTTTTGAGTAATTTGGGATCCAATTTAGAAGAACTGTCATGAAATTAGAGCTATTAGAATGGCTGTAAGCCATTGAATTCTGAGTCTCTGTATACGTGGGAGATAATGGTTCAGAACAATACCAGGGCTGTAACATTGTATTAAGAAGTCACTTGGCTAATGAAGGGTTAGAACTCCAGCTTGTAGACTTGCCAAGTGTACTGGTTTTGCTGAAGCCATGTCAATTTACACCCTGAAAATTTGCTTTAGGATTGTTGAATAGAAGATAATCATAATCTATTTGAATAGGTGATTTTTTTCTTTCTAAGCAAAAAATATTTTAGAATTATTTTCTATGCCATTTTCTATTCTAAAACTTTTACTTCTGGATAATCTTTCACTATTCGCCTAAATTCCTGCGAAACCCCACATTTTTGACTTCTGATTGGAACTTCAGATCTATAATTTAAATGATAACCTTTTTAGAAAAGTTGCATCGAAAATATAATCACAAAAGCAAAGTCTAAGGTATGGCCCTATGTTAGAGCCAACTGACTTTATAGCTGACATAATATTTCTGTAGAAAACAAAGGTGGGTTTTATTTGCAGTAGGTTAAATGTTAAGTCAAACAATGAAATATAGATAATTTTTACCAATTAAATATTTCAAAAGTTTTTGTAGAAGCCTCCATTGTGAGCACTCCTGTATTAGTGCCATTCAAAACAATAATGAAAATAAGACAAAACCTAAGGAGTAGCAAAGCAGTGCACAGCTAAGTAAGATTAGAGAGAATTTGGCAAGGAAAGGAAGCCAAGCTTCCAAACTGCCAGGTTCAGCCTCAGTTTGCAGTATAAAGCTGCCTGTTCATCCTTTCAGCCCTCAGTGGAACTGAAGGGATTGGCACACGGTGTTTTCTGCATGGCTTTAGATCAAGCAGTGCAGTCTCTTGGGACAGACATTCCCTCTCCCACTGAAGATAAGCTCTTCTCTCTACTTTTCCTCAGAAGCTGAAGCAGAGTTTTGTGCTTACTTGGCAGTGTAAAAATAGCACTGCTGAATATGCTTTTAACTCTTAAATCTGCTTCAAACTAATTTTTAAAATCCGTAACTAGTCTGAAAATGCTGCAACTGTTAAAAGAGAAAGTGATTGTCATGAGAGACGTTGGACCTGTGAGCTGTGCAATTCAGCAGGGACTTGCTGAGCATCTCTTTCCCAGGTGGCCAAGACAGACCCCTTCTGAAAAGAGGCTTTCTGTGGTGTGATGCAGGCAGCATGGGCTTAACAAATCAGGCTACAAGCAACATGCTGGCTAAAAGATCCATTATTTTGAGAAATATGGGAGGAAAAATCAAATTTAAAATTTCTAAAACGTTGTAATTTCTGGTAAGAGCTGTGAGGATCTAGGGGAGAAGAGTCAATATTTAAAATAAGATACTAAGCAAGATATTTTCTTGTATGTATCTTTTTTTCCTGACTAACAAAAACTTGTTTTCACTGCTTTAAGAAGGTAGTTCTTCAGCACATAGCACTTGAGTAGCCCTATGAGCTGCAGGAGGTTGAGGTTGAGGAATGTATGGGAAAAGCAGCTTTTGCACACTTCTTTTTGCTGCTCAAACAATCCTTTGAGAAATTACTAAATACTGGGTGAGCATATCTTGCGGGAATGTAGTATTGTGTCCTCCTGGTGTTGGAAGAAAATACCCAGATGAAAGATTATCTCAAAGATTATCTCAGTTAGTTCTATGCCATAATCCCTAAGTGTAGTAATTGAGAAGAAGTGGTGTACATCTGGTATCTTGTGATAATGGATCATCAGAAATGAAAATTATGTGACAGTTTTATACAATGTATAGTTCCAAACCCATAGAACTCCTAAAAGACAACATTCATGGGGATAAGTAATGGGTGGAAAGAGATTGATTAGAACCACCTGCTGTTTACTGTGAGATGTTATGGGTGATTATGATATAAAGAAAAAAACCCCACTTATTTCAAGAAAATTAAGGCTAAAAATGACATCTGAT
This sequence comes from Cisticola juncidis, assembly GCA_013400215.1. Classification (NCBI taxonomy): domain Eukaryota; kingdom Metazoa; phylum Chordata; class Aves; order Passeriformes; family Cisticolidae; genus Cisticola; species Cisticola juncidis. The sequence goes on from VXBR01000779.1 coordinate 3,429,170, forward strand.
GCCACTAGAAAGGAATATAAGAACCATTGAAATTACAACATCAAGCATCTAAAAGCTGCAAAGCGTTTGGTACATAGCAAGGTAGGGCAGAATATTAAATAGCTGCAAATATGGAAAAATAAAATATGAGCAAACAGTACTACCCTTTTATCATCAGTAAGTAGCTTTAGGCATAAATAGTCCTCTTGAAATCATCTGGAATTTTTTTTTCTGTGTAAAAGGAATAAAGTTTTTTAATAAGAAGAAAAACCATTAAAAGTTTAATAAGCACCCTGTGAGAATTGTGGTAATTATTGAGGTCCTGCAAGGTCATTATTGATAATTGAAATCTGATCACTTTTAAAGCCCAACATGCCCAAGCAATTGCAAAATGTTATATGTAAGTACACTCTTTAAAACATTCCTTGAGAGAGCATTAAAAAAAGAGGAATTCAGTAATTTTAAAACAGCAATATATTTTTTAAAACTTGTTTAGTAGAAGTTTAATTGGAACTCATAGATTCAAAAGAAATTATATGAGAAGGTGGAGAATTCTTTGGAGCTGAGCAATGGAGAGGAGATCTCAGGTTACCTTTTCAAAGCTGTGTAAATGAGTTACAGACATGGGCACCACAACTGTCATTAATAGGAAACAGCCATAGAGGAAACTGAGGCACTGGTGTTGTCCCAGTCCCAGAAGTGATTTGAGCCTTTTGGACTCTGCATCCAGAGGTGTTTTCCATAAAATAAATGCAGGAGTTTCTTTGAAGAGTCTGTTGACTTTCGGCAGAACTTAGACACTTGAATACACATAAATAGAAATGGTAGTGGGAGGTGAAGATGTTTAGCAGAAAAAAATGGAAATGATTATTTTGTAAATACAATGTCTGCAAATGAGGGGAAAAGATAATCCAGAAGTGGAAGTGCTGAGTCTATTTTATCTGTTAACTGGAAAAAAAAAAGAATAACAGTACAGTGAACATAATATTAATGTGACTGGGTGACAGAACAAATAGACAAATCCAGTATTATCTTGAGTAATTGGACTTTTCTAGTTCCTTTATGCTAGTCAGTCATTCTGCTGTGTTTCACAAGTGTCCAAGTTGAAGATTGGCTGGGTTTGAAAAGTTGATTTCTCTTCCTCGAATTGATTCTCTTGATTTCTCTTGTACTTTATCAAGCTTTCAGATCTCTTTGATGACAGCTTCTTAGATCAGTCAGACTCCTGTGACTGTCTAAAATAAGATGGCAGCTGTATTATTTTCAGACATAACCAATGCTGCCAAATGTCTTCCAGTGACTCTCTCACTAGTTTGTCATACTTTTTATTTCTACTTAAAGAAATGCCAGCTTATAATACCACCTTAATTTCCTTTTTATAGTGTTTGCATATGTCCTATATACTTACAAGGTATTCAGCTGCTATGTGAAAATATAGTACCACCAGAAAAGCAAAAAATCTCATTCATGAATGCTGAATTTCTTCCCTAAATCATGAGGTATCTGAAGTATACATTAATAAAGTGGGGTTTTTTTCAAGAATTAGGATGAAAAACATCTGAGGATGATTCAATAACAGTAGTGTGTTACAGGTTTCGCTAAAAAAAGAGAAAAAAATGGAAACAAAACACGAAACAACTTTGAAAATTGCCTTAGTGAAGGCAATTCTTTACACATGTTAATACATCTCAAATTAAAAAATGAATTACACTTTAAATTGTCCTCTTTACTGCTGATTTGAGAACAATTCTGATTTGAGGGGAAGAAAATAAAACCTCAGTGGTTATTGTTGCTAAAGCCAGAGAAAATTCTTATTCAGAGAAGTGCTATTAGCTGTACAGTCCTTGTGTGCTTTTAGACAGACTTGTGCTCTGTCATGTTCCCACCTGTCCTGAGACATTGGCGTCTGGGAATCTGTTTCAATATTTATAATCCTTTTTTATTCTGACTGACTACAAGCAAGGGAAATGCTGTTTCACACCTGCATGCTGGTAGAGCTGACTCCACACAAGCAGCAAGGGAGGTCAGGCAGACCCTTGGGCTAACAGATTGCAAGGGGAATACCATTCCAAGCTTCAAAGTGCAGCTTTCAAGTGCTGCTGGTGGCCTGCACTTTGTGTTCCTGACACTTGGCAGTTTCTGTCCTGTTATGTTCCTGGAGTCAGGCATTTCCAGCTTGCTGTATGAACAGTGGCAGCTCTTGGTGAGCTCTTACCAGAATGGCAGCTGCTACTCAGCACTTGGGGCTCCTGTATTGTCCAGCTTTTTCATCTTCTTCTGTGTAACTGTTTGCTTGAATGATTTCACCTTGCTGGATTTCCCTGACAGAATCCTGTGACATGGCAAAGATTCTAGTCCCTGGCATTATAGCTTCTGAGAAAAATTACGTTTTAAAGCTAAGTTTCAATATGTGATCTTGGGAATATAAGACAGATGATCCACATACTGAATAATGTTAGAAAGAACGAATCAGTGGTGAAAGTGAAGTAATTTCATTTCTGTATGATGTTATGTAGTCTTTCATAAACAACACAGTGAAAAACATCACAATATCTTGCTGAGTGATAATGGCAATTCTAGATTTCTCACCACTTTTGGAAAAAAGGAAACATAATTTGTATGGGAAGTGTCTGAAGGGCATCAACATCAGAGTGTTGTCTCTTTAGCTACATAGTGAAAATAAGACGTAGCCCTAGTCCAAGAGAATGGAAGAAAGGAATCACTTTCCCATTTGACAGAACAAAAAATGTATAGCAAGAGAAAGAAATAAACAAATTCCTTTGGATACGATGCCTTGGACAGTGTCTCCTTTCCCTTTTTAGGTCTTGCCCCTTGTCAAACTCAGAACTTTCCATTTTGTTGCGATAAGTGTCAGTTCTCAAAGTCCTGCATGTGCTCCTTCTGGGGTCACACATGGACAGAGTACCTTCACTGATGGAAACCCTGCATTTGGGAATTGTGTTTCTCCCTGGAGTCTATTTCCTGTGGTGCTGTTAAACAGGAATGCTGTTCCATGTGACACCTCCCAATCCTTGTTGTACTCAGTCATTAAAGATCCCATTATCTATTTACTGAAACCTAAGCCATACCTTCTACCATGTGAAATCTTCAGCTGGATTCCCTTCTTTTATAATACATTTCTTATAGGTATAGTAGAGATCATATGAACTGAAGGGAAAAGAAAAGAAAGGTGATTTTTGATCTGTCTTCTTCTAGTGAAAGACTGAAAGGTTATTCCCTAGGAAATGTTGAGGTAATTTGTTACCTTGTTTTATGAGTGTACTGTTAAATAGCTGATATGTTTCCAATGAGAGGTGGCTGCAGTGGTGAAGTTAAATCAATTGCTTTGGTGAAATAATCCCCAGAGCTTGCATAATTGATTGCATTTTACTTTGGGTTTGCACAGTCTTTTGATGTTCTTCAGGACCAAAAGCAATACAGAGTTAGAAGGTTGCTTTTATTTATTAATGAGGATTTTTAGCACTGAATCTACATGAATGCAAAGAAGAGGTTGAGATACAGAGAAATGCAGACAAATGAAGAATCCATCTCCTCTCTCTCTACCCCTCCCTTTCTTTTTCTTCTTTTCCTTAGGCAATAATGAACGGTTCATTCTCTTGGTTCAGGAAATTGCATAAAATAAAAGAAAGTGAGTGCAGGATGAAGTAATTAAGTAGATAAAGAAAAATCAAATAAATTATTTCTGTTATAGCTTCCTTTTTAGGTGATATTTCGGTTTGATATAGCCCTACCCTAAGGACATCACATGATGGAGAAAAAGAATTAATATCATCAGAATAAAGTTATAGGGGAGGATTAATAAAACCTCTGTATCTACCTCAGACCTCACCTCTGAGCCGGGATTAGTTTAAACATCGCATATTAGCACTTCTAGATACTCAAGAACAACAGCATCAGATATATTGAGACAATATAGTAGGGATTCAGTTGTTTCCATTTGACCTAAGTGTTTTTTTCTGCAAAGAAGCTCAGATGAGTTTCTACATTTCTTATATAAACATGGTTTGACATTCTTCAGAATTCCAGAACATGGCAAAGAGCATCTGTTGCTGATGCTTCCTTTGTTTTGCTTACAAACATGAGCCAGCGGTATTAAAACTACTATGTTTTTAACTTGGATTGCCTAATCAGTAAATCTCTTTCAGATGACTGCTGCTGCTAGTACTTTGTATTGCAGAATTTTAGAGCCTAGAAGTTACTGGTAAGTTTGCAAATTCATCCAAATTCTGCAGTCTACCCGAAGGGCAGCTGAGGTGAACATCAACACCAGAGAAATAATGCAGAGAGGCACACACAAGGCCCTTGCTTTAATTTGCTGCCCAGCATTTCAGCTCAGTCTATTCTAATACAGTGTCAAATTTTCAAGGAAATAAGACTTGATTTTCCAAGTATTTCCTGGCTGCTTGACAGATTTTTTAAAAAAATTATTACTAAAGCATTCATTTTTAGCATGTCTGTTAATTAGTATTGCAGCTGTATTCACCATAGCTTTATTCTTCTCCAGGGTTTGCTTAGCTTCAAGAGGCAATTGTTAAATAAAAAATGCCAACAGGGTATTATGGCAAACCTATCTACAAGAATTCCTTTCCTGATGGTATAAGAACAATTAGAAAAACTCAGATGAGCAGCTCTGCATTGTGTCTTGGCTTATGTACAAGAAGGACTTAACACATTTATATGAAACCCAGAACTGGTATTGAACAGCTGTAAGATTATCACTAGAGACTCAAACTTGAGCAATAAGACCCTCTAAGGTCAGAAATGGCCTTAAATTCTGTTTTTAAAAGGAGAACACTCATTAGGTGCACTATTCTCACTGGACATCTAAAGGAAGGAATCCAGTATTCCAAATAAATTAAGAGTGGAAGAAATTAAGAGTAGAAATGTATTTTTCCTCTTCTTTTGGAGGGGAAAAATATAAATACTAAATAGTTTCTTATTCTCACAAATCCCTACTTGCCAATATAAGAGAAATTTCCAGCTCAAATGGAAGCATCAAGATTAGAATGGGGTGATTAAAATGATAATACCAGACTTAGCATCAAGCTTTAACTTTTGAAATTATGACCCACTACAGAGTGAACAAATTAGAGATCAAGAGCTTTAAGTGGATCTGGCCCCAGCTTCTTCTGAGAGTGTATTCTGAGGTGGTGACATTTTGCAAATGCCTTCAAGACATGTAAATGACTGTGCCAGCTACAAGATGGTTCATAAATGGTCCCAGATAGGAGGTCTGTAGCACCAGTGAGCAGATCTAGCATATGTTAATGAGGTGAGCAGCCAAGTGGAAATTTGGAGGACGTGAGTTAAAAATAGGTGGGTAGTGTCATGTGAAGAGAAGGATTTAAAGCTAAAGCAGGGAGGGGGTGAGGGGGGTTAAATAGGGCAGCAAAAAGAGAAGATATTAATATTTGTTATGGGCAAGTGGAGCAGATGGTCACTTGTTTCATGTAGGGATTGATATAGGCACTGAGTTCTGAGTCTGGTTAATGTAGGTCTCATTTATTTTTGTTTCATAGTGAAATCACCATGATTCAAACATCATTCAAACCTGTCCCTGAGCAGCATTACCTTCCTTGAGAAAAACTTTTTTTCTGATGTCTATGTGACTCCCCTTCAACTTGTTTTTTTTGATTATGATTTTCATAATAATCTTGGGCTTTTGGAGCAAAAGAAAGCCTTTTGCAGCTTACATTTCTGTTCTGTCATCCTATTATGAAAAGCTGACAAAATCCTTCTCTGATTTCCTGGGTTTTTTTCATTGAATCTTGTGGTATCATCAGAGAAGAAAAAATTAGTTGCTTGTAAGAATTCTGTTATTTGGTACAGACCACAAACTTTTTTTAAAGGAGTACACAAGGGGAAAAAGAAAAATGAACAGATTTTCAGGCTCCTTAATAAATGAAAATAAACTTTTGTTTCCTTACACAAAAGGGACAATGCTAGTGAAAACTTACGATTGGGGTTTTGAGTAATAAGTGCAATAACTGGTTGTCAAAAATAACTTACAGATTTGTCTGAATATCTATGTATAATTTTATGCTAAGAGTTGAAAACAGTAATGAAGAAATCCCAGTGTGGTGGATAACCCGGTAGCAGTGAGCTCTTTGAGATCCTTTTCCATCCTCAAAGTGCAGGACGTGTCCTGATGCTAACGGCACCTCGTGGCCAAGGGATTCTTGGGGGAGCTCATTGCTGCTGGCCTGAGGACACCTCCCCACGTGTGCTGAGCCCAAGGCCTGTGTGCTTCAACAAGAGCTGTACCTGCAGTGAATGCAAGCCTGCTAGGGCCTCACTGTGACCTCACACACCCACTCCTTACCTATCTGCAAGGGAATCTCAGTGACATTTATGGATTTTGAAGGTACCCTGGGTTAAAAATAATTTCATTTGTTAGAATACTAGAAGCTGTAATTTGAGATCATGGTGGGATCTTTTACAATTTGTCAATCATTCTATATCCATAAAGAAAAATTAGGAGAACTTTCCAGTCAAGACTCTTTTTTTAACAGCGTATTAGAACTAAAATGGACTTCAAAAAGTGGTAGCAAACCACTTGTTTGCTTGTTTTGCAGTTAAGTTATAGAGTCTGTGTCCAGCAGTTTCTGTCTGAGGTTTACATTTTTGTTGAAACTGAGACCCTCTATGAAATGAGATCCACTAGGGCCTGAGATCTCCTATGACCTTTCCACGCAGAGAACAAAAAGGCATTAATCTGTAGCTTATGTCACCCTGTGTCCTCCAGGAAACATTGTAAATAGTTGATCTCACTTCAGTATGAATACTCCAGTCCAAGAGATGAGGATGCTATTCATGCAAGCAGCCTGGAAATTTGGGATTCTTTAAAATGCAAAGAGAATGTTGAGAACAGGTACATTTACAAGGTGGCTGCCTGTATCTTTTTTTTTGTTGTTGTTGTTGGAGTTCCTATTTATAACAAACAAATTGTTTTTGACAGTTGAAACAGAATGAGAAATAGAGGTCTGGATAATACATCGATCTAGGCTGTCAAGCTGAGGGTTGATTTGAAGGTCAGTCATACATGTTCTTTTCTCACATATCCATAAAATGATGACTGTAATGATATATGTGTAATCTAATCTGGGGAGAACAAAAAAGGGGTTTCAGATTTCTGACTATATTCTTGTATTAATATGTGAAAGTAGATGTTTCCTTTGAATTGATACAGGTTTATACATCAGTGTCCTTGTACTGTTAGTCATCAGCATCATGCCCTTTTTGCCTTAAGTGTAAACACTGACAGAATCAGAGCAAGCTGTCCTGCATGAACTTGTTCCTGATTTGGTGGGATTTCAAGGGGAGTAGGATGTCATGCTGATGCTTTCCTCTCTCCTCAGAGAGCAGAATAGACTGAGATTCTTAGGAGGTGCAGCTGCAGTGGCAGTACTGGGGTTAGCTATTGGTAACACACATTGGTCAGGGAATGCAGGCAGGTACAAGGCAGGCACATATAAATATACACACTAAAAAACGCATTAGTTCAACAGTTACCAGTTTAGCAGATTAGATTTGATTTACATAGTCCCAATATGGGCTTAAAAAAGCAAATGTGAATATATGGGAATATATATCTGGAAAAATGGTGTAGTGGTGCAGGCAGGGAAGAGAGTTGATTAGTTCTTCAAAGAGAAAGCTGCTTCCAGAGTTAAGTCTTATTAAAAAAGTTAGGAAAAGGTGTGCTAGCATCAGATATATAGATTATAAGAGCTTAGTTAACACACATGTACATAGATAATTTACTGGACTGCTGCTTGCTCACAAAATTCCACTTTGTGGTGGTTGTAGCTGGGGCTGGTCTCCCGTGCTGGTGGGGTTGTGGTTTGACTGCTGATGGCTCAAGGCATTCTGAGTTAGGATAGCATCACTCTGTTCCTCTCAGCTCTGTGTCCACATTCATAATGTGACTGCTACGCCAGTGAGAGATGAGTGGGATGAGATTTTTCTTCTGACCTACCTACACGTTCACTGAAATTCACTTTGAGCATCTTATTAACTCCCCTGTGGCTAATGTGGAAGGAGATTAAGGTGTGCACAAAGGAGCACATACCTATCCCAAATGAAGATGTTTGTTACCCTGCAGAGAATTTTAATTTCAGAGAAAATGAAAATTGCAAGCATCTCTGATACACATCTGCATCTGATCTGACCTCAGCAGGTCATATGCTGCTGCACAGTGATGAAGATTTGGTGCTTCTAAGAAAGCACCAAACTTCTTAGCTGTGCACAGCCTATGAGTTCACTTCATACAAGAGCTGGGGAGCAAACCTGAGATGCTGATAAAAGTTGATTCTTTAGTGACGTGAGGAGTACTCAGTCAAATGAACTTATCCCCTTGAGTGTGCATTTGAAAACTTACTAAAATCAGTACTGTAAAAGGCAAATCATCCCATCCATACACTTTGGCCTCAGGAGTTACATTTCTTTTTCTACCAAACATTGGAGGCCAAGGACTCATAGTAAAAGACTGTCATGTCAAAAGTAGTGCTGGAAATGTTGAGCATAAAAAGTGCCAGAGACAAAATTAACATGGGGACTTTGTACAGCTGTGTGGGATTAGTCTGGTCTGGGATCCTTAATCCTCCATGATCAGCACAAGCTGATTCAGAGGATAAAACCAGCAGCAGGTAATCAACAGATACAGCGTCTTCAAGGAAAGTTTTACATTTTAAACACAGTAGTTAAGATTGTAGCTGTTCTTCATTAGGTGTTTAAAGAGTCTTGCATCTTTCTAAGAACTTACTATCTTGAACATCTGCTAGATAATCAAAAGTGATTCAGATGAGGTCTCTAAGGAGGAAAGGTAGCAAGGGTTTGTAAATATTATCAGATCCTATAATAATAACTGAACATCAGTGCCAGCACTAATGAGAATAACAGAAGGTGTTAAAATGAACTATGCAAGCTTTTAGGCCTATTAGTCTCTCAGCCATGAACTTTTGGGCTTTAATACACAAGCTTTTATGATGCTCACGCAGTTAACTCTCTCTGTTTTATAATGCATGTCTTGTCAGTAAAGGATAATAACTTCACTGAAATACAACAATTTAAGTGAAAATATCTGCTATTTCCTGATTGCTTAACATTTTGATTCCTTCTGATTTCCAATCCCATTGCAAGAATTACAAGTGAAGGAGGACTCCTATACAGCTGCTTCAGGAATTGTTTATCTGCAATGGCACATTTGTTTTCCATCTGAGTGTTTGCCTAAATTGCATTTCATCCCTCATTTATATTTCTCATCTACACGGTAACGCTGTGCACGCTGATGCAGTTTCTGTTGCTATCATCCACATGACTCTTTGTGACTTCATTTGACACTGTAATAAGATAAACCACAATCTTGTTAATGGCAATAAGCATCAAGGTGGTTGAGTGCTCCTTCGAATGAAGACAAATGAATGTAGGGAAATGTAATAACTATGCACACTGCAAAGTAAAAGGGCTGTCTTAATGGACCAAAATCAACTTATGTGCATAAAATGACTTCACTAACACACAGTTGAGATTAACTTGACTGATTCAGCCAACAGCTTGCTTAAGGTATCTTATTATTGCCGTATCACTAAGGTCTAAATCATAAGGAGTTCCCTGAGTCTGATACCTTTGGTAGCACTCATGCCTATAAAACCTAAATTTTACCCCTGGGTAGGTACTTAGCCTAATTTATTTCACTACCTAATGCTTATTGCAGAGACTATATTTGGACATAACATTTGTTCTCAAAGTTTTTGAAACAAAATCTCCCTCAGCTACCAGAATATCCTATGAGAACAGATGGCACAAAGAGAGTGGCCAGTTCAGAGAATGTTCAATGAAACTAGCTCTGAAATCACACTAAGCTTTTCTCTGTTCTAATATTTATGCATTGCTTGAACTGTCAGCTGCTAGACGTCACAATATATTTCCAATTGCAATAGGCATTCGTATAATCATTACATTACACATGCAGGAAAAATACATGATAATTTTATTATGGTTAATGGAGCTGTAGAACTCAACATGGTGGTACAACATGTCTGCAAAAAAAGTTAGTTTTCCAGAACTTGCTTAGACAGATAAATTGGTAGGAATACTGGTAGAAAATAAACTTTAATATTTGAGAGATAGAAATAAAAATACTTTGAATCCAATCAAGATTAAAAAAAAAAAAATTGGGAGTTTTTCAATCTTAATTTTGTACTTCTGTTTTTAACATACAAAAACATCTTTCAATTTCCAAAGGGTTGGGGTTTTTTTATTATATCATTACTTCATTGTGTCTTGTAGCAAGTAACATCCCTGGCAATAGATCTATGTGTGTGTATGGACAATTTTTTCCAGTATTTTTATTTAAAAGTTTTGATGGGATGAAGTGTAAATGTAGCAATGCACTCTATTCTGTATGACAAGGACTTCCTATCTTAGGAAAGATGGAGCGCTCATTTGCCAAGAATTCTCCAGAGAGAGAGAACTTTGTCATGTCTTTTATTTTTGAGACTGAATTGTACACATGGGTCAAGCATGTGTACAACCAAAGAGCAGACTTTAAGGAAACCCTGATCTCTTGGCAAACCGTTTTGGTTGGTGGCTAGTTTTGGTTCAGTATCATACATTCAGCATGCAGAAGATGATGAGATGGGAAGGCAATGCCCTGAGGCAGGCTGGGCTGTGGGTGACCTGTAGCCAGTCTCTTACTCAGTGGTGCAGCTGACTGTGGAGAGTCAAAGCAAAGGCTGCTACACGTGGCCTGTGCTGAGCTTTTGATTCTGTCCACTATGACCTGCTCATGTGCAGAGCATGGAAACTTGGACTCCAGGCAAATGCGTCACTTTCAGAGTCTCAGTGATAAAGTAACTGCCGCACGACTTCAAACCTTGCTAAATGTTCCTACTCCAAGCAAGCAGCAGCTTTACTCAGAGAATAGATACCAGAGGCCATAACTATGCATGCTGCTTTGTTGTTTACACTTGAAGTAATTTTTTCCCTACTAACACAGTCTTTGAAATTGTATTCTCCTTAGTCTACTTTAGATTCCTAAATAAAACAGGCAAAGGGAGGGGCTGCCAGCTGATTCTCCTGTGGTGCACAGTTCTCTTTGCTGCACTGAACATGTCTGAAATGCTGACCTACTGTTTTGCAGCTTGCCTTTTTTTCTAGAAGACTTTCTTCCCCAAAATCTTATGTCAATAATGAGAGAGCAACACAGTAAATAAGTAGGTACTTGTCGAGAAACTGCAGCTACTGACCTGCCTGCTAGGGATGATTTTACATTTCCCAGCATGCATCCATCTTGAAAGTCATTGAGGGGGATTTGGACTTGCAGGCCACTGCAGTATAATCACTGAACAGTTATTTGCTGGAGGCAATCACCATTATTATGGCCCTTACTCCACATCTTTTGAAGGCACTGAAGGATTGATATTGATTTTTGAGCAGCATTTATAAGGGGCCTGTGCACTTGAGAGTAACTGGACCATATCATTAGACTACCTAGGGGATTTTCCTTCAACCATATTTCTAAAGGTAACACTAGTAGAGAACTCAGCCTCTGAATCAGAAGATGGATGTATAGGAGACATTAGTATTTTAAAGGAAAGAACTTCCAGAAAACAGCTGCTAAAAGACTGTTTGAAGTTATGGATCACAAGCTAACTCTTGATTTATGAAGGCAGCATAGTAACAGTTTTCTAATTAATTGAACTGATTGTTTCTAATTAATTGAAACTGAGGGTTGAGTAGTAATAGAAGTCAGAGATTAGGAAAACCTATTTCTTGGCACCAATACAAAGGGAACCCTAAGAAAATAAAAGACTGTAACAGGTGCTTAGCAACACTCATTGCATAAGCAGCAGCTGACAATGCAGCATGTGAGTCCTGGCCAGTGGACTCACACAGCCTGCTCCTTTGGCATGGTCCCTCTCGTGCTGTGTCAGTGTTTTGGGTGTTCCCAGCTCTCTCTGAGGCTCCCTGGCTCCCTGGGCACTTGGGAGCAGTGGCTGCAGGTGCAGTGTGACCCCAGCCCATGGGCAGAGCTGCACCTGGGGCTGCCACTGTGACCCAGTCCGAGATTCACTGCGTTGTGTTTCCTTTAGAGTCACACCTCTGAATGAGTTGCAGGAATTCTGGGATTTCATAACAGCATTTTAGAGTCAGCTCAGATTAAGAAATGGAGATTTATGTGAGATTACAGTAAATTTCACTTCTGGTTAGCTGAGCACAAATGGCACCTCAGCCAGAGAGTCTGTCACTATTTTTTAAGAAAGGAACAGATTTTACACCCAAGTTACAAATAAAAATTTAACAGCTTAACTTGGAAACAATATCTGCCACACAATGACTAAAGTTTATTTACTGCAAGGAGTTAGAATTAAATTTTTTAAAAAATCAATTTGACTTTTTTTTCTAAATTTCTTTTTTTAAAAAACTAAGCACACAACTTGTCTTTTGCCTTTGATTAGTTTTAATCTCAGGTTCTCATGCAACCTATTTTACTGTTACTGTAAATAGAATCCCAACACAAAAGCTAATTTTTAAGAAAGAAAATACATATTCCCAGTGTTTTACACTCAGAATTAAGCAAAAATATGAGGAAAGTAGTCTTTAGCTTTCAGATTTTTCTTTCTTCCTACAGTCTGGTAGTTATCTTGGCCACCATCTTAGCCAGTAAATTTACCCCCATATCAGTTCTGCATTATTGTAATTGCTACTGACAAAATGACTATGAATAGCTTGTCCAAATTTGTGAAACTTTTCAAGAAGTTAGAAATATGAACTTGAGAAAGTCAACACATTTTTATGTTTATTAGACTCAATATGTCCTTTGAAAGGACAATTTTCCCAGAAGTTTGGCTTTAAGAAGTCAAAAGGCTTTTGAAAATATTTGCTTAAACCCCAAAACTTTGCATGTGTTTCCCTTGTAAATAAAGGAAATAAAGGATAATGTAATGCAGAAGAATCTTATTTAAACTTTGCATACAAATATGCATGAATGCCAATTGGATTCAATTTTCCTGCCTTAATTTGAATTAACTGATGGGTCTTTTGACACAAGCTGTACTAATTGTTGCTTATTTGGGTGCACTATATCAGTGAGCGTGGCAATCAAAACTCAGCCAGATGTTCATATTTTCTTTGATTGCCCACAGCCTCAGGTTTGAAGAAAAGTCAATCAGCAAAATTATTCTCCTTTGCATCTGTCAAGGTACTGATCACATTACCATAATGGCAGTCAGAACAGCAGAATGGCTCTGATTCTATTTCACTTAACCTGGTATCAGCCTTCAGCTCTCTGCAGCCTTGGTTTGATACCATCACAAACATGGAAATTTTGTGAAATTAGACCAAGTGTATTTATAAGTGGTTGAGTTCACCACAGTGAAGAGTGAATGTATTTTTATCTTCATATAAACTTACATTTATGTGAGTAACTTCTTTAAAAGTATATTTTGTATGTTTTCTACTGGCATATATTTAAAATGACGTATTGACTGAAGGGATTTTTTTTTTCATGCGTCATATAAAAGCTTTTAAAATTTTGAAAAACTAAATATATTTCACTTATGTACAGGAAATCTTAGCCTACTGAAACAGTTTCAGGTTGGACACCTGTAAGAATACATCATTTACATTTATACCTCAACCTATTTTTTTCAATTCATTAGTATTTTCATGAAAGCATTGAAGAAAAATAATGTTTGTGGGTTTGGTTTTTTTCAAGTTGTAAAAGCATCTGCCAGAGAGAGAATTTGCATTTATTTTTAGATGGGATACAGATCAAGACTGTCTTAACCTTTCTCTCCTTTCATCTCTAGGTGTTTAATATGTGTCTTTGCATTTCCTGCATAACTGGATCCTAGCTCATTACGGGTGAGACCTTTTTGTGCAGTTCCCATAGGAGCAGTGCCTAGCAAGGGAGAATGCATGGCTTGCACCTTTGATAATGTAAGAATTTACCATGGCCTGCAGTTCTACCCTGCTTGGGAGTGTTTTAATCTGCAACCCCCACCTACCTACCTGGCAGCTGAGTATTTTGAGCAAGACTTTATTGTTCCATGTTTCCATAGGATACCTCCAGCCTAAGGAAATTCACAGCTAAGGAGAACCAGGCCAAGAGTGCCCAGCCTAAACCACAAGTGTTAATTTGATGCTTGTCTATGTGTGAGGCTGGTGCAGGTCCCTCATTTTGTTGTACATGTTGCATAGAAACATCCTAAAGCTGAGAATGTAGAAGAGCCCTTGCCATGGTCCTTAAAGGTGATGGACTGTGGACAAGAGAATTCTTTATTTTCAACTGTTTATCTTTAACATTCTTCTGAAATGTCCTTCATATTTCACCAAGTGCAAAAAGAGACCAGTGGACAGTAAAAACACTCTGTGCTGCTTCTCCCTATTGAGTAGTGAAACCTTTGTTCCTCTTTTACAGCGTTTAATGTGTGTCACATCAAAAAAATGAATTTAACCTGACAGAAGAAGATAATAGGGAAAAGATTCTGAAAATATTATTTTGGGTGATGAGCTCCAGCAGCAATTAATTCAGGAAGGAGTTTATTGAAGGAAGCTCCCAGGCTCAACCACTAAACCCTTAATGTGGCTTAGTTCTCAATCAAAGGTTTCAGAGAAAAAGATTGCATGAAAGGGGAGCTACCGTATCTGCTACAAAGCTGCTTAATGTGACTCATGTCTCAATGGAAGTGTTTTCAGCATAAAAAATCTTTAGGTAGTGCTTCAAAACCAATGACACACATCCCTAGCTCATTTATAGAGTTGTTTAAGTATTGTTTGAATGCTCACAGCTGCTCAGGTTTTGCAGCCCATTCTATCACAGAAACACCTGGGTAAAGAAAACAAACCCTTTTCATTCCTTCACTCTAAAAGGTCTCTCACCTCAGGTTGCAGACATGAAGCTCTGGAGGGAATGATGCCCAGAGCAGAGCTAACTCATGGGAAGCATTTGCACAGCACAACAGGGAGAAAGGTCAGAGTTCCATCGTCCTGAGAGCACCATGGACAGAGGAGGAGAAGGTTTGTATTTGGTGGGGTTTGAGATTTCATTGGTGGGTTTTTTTACCTGAATTATGCATTTGAAGGGGTAACAATTAAAGGTGAATCCACCTCTTTCATGTGCATAAAACTCTGTGTGTGGTACATTTTTAATATGATGCTTTTAGGAGAAGTGAGAATTGAGGGGAGTAAAAACTCCCAGCAAAAGATAATGTTGGGTTTTGGCTAGGGGTAAGTGGAGGTACATCTTTTTTGACACACGTGGGCTCAAAGTCACCTTGTGGGCCTTGGGACCACCTGGTAGAGCACAGCCCCCCTCAGGCCATAACCACAGGTGACAGTGACAGTGGTCACCTGGGAGCTGCTGCCAGGAGTGCCAAACCCAGGCCTCTGCCAGGAGTTTTGGTCAGAACAAACATAAAAATGTCCTTAAAGTCACTTCTCAAGGAGGGCTTTTGAGTATTTCCTGTAGTTCTAAACTGTAAGTATTGAGTGCAGTTTTGGGTGCCACAAAAGAAGAAAGATTTAAACCAATTGAAGAGCTACCAAGCCAGTGAAGAGCCTTGAGGGAAGCCAGATCAGGAACAGCTGAAGTCACTCAGCTTGATAAGTGTGGAGGAGACACAGGTGAGGCCTCAGGGCAGTCCACAACTTCCTCACAGGCAGAAATGGAGGGGCAGGCATTGATCTCTCACTCTGGTGACCAGTAGTGGGACTCAGGTAACCCATGAGAAGCTGAGAAGAGGCTCAGGTTGGATATAAGGCAAGGTTTTTCCCCAGAGGGTGGCTGGGCACTGGAACAGGCTCCCAAGGGAAGTGGGCAAACCACCAAGCCTGGCAGAGCTCAAGAAGTTCTCTCAGGCACAGGGTGTTGGTGATGGGGCTGTGCAGGGCCAGGAGCCAGGCTTGAATGATCCCCGTGGGTCCTTCTGAACCCAGGATACGCTGATTTTGTGATCCCTCAGCTGTACTTGGTCATCTTCCGCTGTAACTCTTCCTTCTCACACGAACATTGTTTGCAGGCCCTGGGCTTCATCCTTTTCTGTTTTTTGCTGTGTTGTTACAGCCCTGACCTCTGTGTGTAGGAGTCACCCTGCATTTATTTACAGAGATCTGGAGGCACGCACTGAGCTCTGTCTTCCTTCACGGTGTTTAAACAGAAAAGGGCAGTATGCTGTCTGGCTATCAGAAATATTCCAGAGTTGCAAGAGAGCCCATAAGTACTTTGTGGTTTTTTTCCTCTTATTTATGGGTCTGATTAGAGTTAAATGCATCATTTTGTACAGCGTCACAGCTGAGTTCCACTTGGGTAACATGCATCCAAATTTGCTGTATATCTATATGATGTATTTATTGTTCTGCCTGTTAAGAGGGTATTAACTAACTGTACTTGCATATGTTTCAGCCCTTAGCTTCAAATTTGTGATTTTGCTTTCATCTTAGTTTTATAGTAGATAATTCTAACCTTCTCATTAAGTTTAATGAGTAATCACATTGGCCCACTGCTGTTTCTGTGTGGTACATTGTGCATACAGTCATCAGAAAGATTATGCAAAACACGGGAAATGAATGCACACATGCAAAACTGCATAATGCATTGAAATACTCAAGAATCATTTAATCAGGAGCATTTTCAGGTATCCTCATTTTATGTGGACTGTCCATTTTAAATTTTTTTATTGCTTTTTTCAGGGATATTTTCATGGAAAGATGCGATGCTAGTTCAAATGTGGTTCCTCAGGATATTGTGGCTTTGGTTTGAGGCCAGTGTGTTCAGAAAATGAAATAGGTCAACTATAAAGTGCAGAGAGAGATTTCAAAGGGTCAGCAGTGTGAGCTGATCTCCCCATTGTTTTTATCTGGCTTTCCTTTCAGAGACTGCCCACAGTGCTGCCTGCTCTGTGTGCTTCTCTGTGGTAGGAAAAGGACACAGAAGTTGCCTGTTCCTAATCTGGATGGTCCAGACAGGCTTCATATTCTATGAGTCTGGCAGCATGTTAGTGTGGGTGTGTATTGATTTCTGAGCCTGCTCACCGACCTCCATCATCCATTCTCTCTTCAGCCTAAAAGTTTAGCACCTCACCCCCTTTTCAGATCTCCTGTGCTTTCTGGTGCCCCAGCAAAATGTGGCTGCTCCAGCAGAGCAGAGGTCCTGCAGAGGAGGCAGTGTCAGGAGTGTCAGAGAGGCGAGTGTGGGAAGGGAGCACAAGGTGCAGGGGTGTGGCTGCAGGCAGTGCTGGGGTGTTCCCCACAGAGGGCTGCAATCTTTGCTACTCTGCAGGTGTTTTTATAAACCAGATCTGCTGCTGCCTCCTAACTATGGGGCCAGAGCACCCTGCCTTTGCACTGACTGTGAGAAACAAACCTGAGCCCTGCAGTGCCAGCAGTCACACGGGATGTTCCCAGACTGCCCAGAAAGATTTCTCACCCTCCTGCCCCATGCTGAGGAAGCAAGTTCTCCTATCATTCTTTTCCCACGTATTTTCCCACTGCTTTCTTAGTTCCTCTTTTCTCCCCTACTACATTTTCCTCCTTTCTGTTATACACTGACTACTATTTTATTGTGCCTTTCTTTTCTAGAGGTGCCTTTATTCCACTGTTAGTATTGTAGTCAGCTCTTGTTTCCCAGCACATGGGAAAACAGTCTTGGTGAGAAAGTGGACTTCCTCCTATCAATCAAAAGCTTTCAATGAGTTTGGACAAACACATCTCATTATTTCAAATGCAAACATCACAAATAAAAAAGGGTGAGAAGTTGGAGGGTGAAATGTACTTGGTTCTTTTTGAGTTTTGGAGTGCTGTGAAAAGTTTTCACAAATTAAAATTCCATTTTTGGCCCTTTCTGAAAGTAAACACCTTTGATCTTGATATCTGTGCACTGAACAAGTCTGCAGGCTTAGAGCAAAGTGGATATTTCTAAAATCCTTCTGAGGAATGACAAAGGGATAAGTGATCCCTATACATCCAAATATGAAAGTTACTGAATAGAGAATGTTAGGAAGATTATCTGTTTATGCATTCTCCAGAGCCTGAGCCCTGACCTTGTGCTGTGTTATTTTGTGAGCTAGTTTGGGCACCAGGACCACAAAGCACAGCTATGCTCTCACCTGAGCTGCCATTGAGATTATATTGTAATAGAAAAAGGCACAGGCTCAAGAGACGGCAAGGATAGAATATCAAACCTTAACTTTTTTTTTTTCTTTAGTTAATATTTGACAGAATAACTTTTATATCAAACCCACCTCTCATTCCACTCAATATATTTTCCTGCTGTAATGAGGAGGACCTGCTCTAGAAGTCATGCAGGTCCATGATATACCCTGGCTGACTTGTGTGGGCTTCCTGAGTAACATTCTGAGTAAACTAACAAATAAGAAATCAGTATTTCCATTTCAGAAACAACAATTATAGTGTAATGTTTTTATTCTGTTAGTCACGTCTCTTGGAAATTTAGTCTCCTAAGTCTCCTCATTTAGTAAACATTTTTGATTTAAAAACTCAGCTTTCTGGCTCTGCTGTAGCTGCTGTTTACTTTTTACTCATGCTGGGAACTTCAGAGCTGGCAGGCTGGGCCTCTGCAGGCTCATTGACTGCTGCAACCCATAGGGGGCAAGGGCTGTATGCAAAATCTCTGGCTGGGAAATATTTCAGGTGTGAGGGGAGCTGAGTGTGAGGCTCCTGTGTTCATTCCTGGTTATTAAGATGATCTTGGGGCTCTGGGCAACCTTGTCCCAGTCCTGTGAACTCAGAAAGGTTCTTTTAATTAACCACTGAAACACAACAGAAGATCCAGTTTAGAGAACTTCTGGGGCTAGAAGAGAATTAATTTGGTTTCCATCTAGCACCTTATTGGATAGACTGAATTTTTAATTTTCATCCACATTTTAATCACAGTGCAAGCTGAAGTTCTTTCATGCTTGAGCAAGATTTAACTACACTGCCTTTTTGATATTAAAAAAAAAAAAATTCTTAGATTCTAATAGGGAGCAGAGGCACTTAGATCCCATTCCTGCTGCTGAGTTCTTAACAACTCTTGTTTGTCGTAGTGAAATTGTGTGTTTTGATGGAGAACACTTCTTCCACCCTTGAGATATTGGAAACAAAGCCAAGGTCTGCCAAAGCTCCCTCGACAACCTAGACAAAACACGTCCATTGTGGGCTTTGGCTGCATCCTCTCTCATTAGAACAGAGCCTTCATTCACACAGCTGAGAAGGAAACAAGGCCAATTTTGGCCAGAGCAGTGCCTGAATATCTGTGAGCTTGCAGCCTTCCTCACTGTATTAATCTTCAGTGTTCTTATTGAAACAAAATGGATAAATAGCTTTAGAGCAATCTACTCCTTGGCAATAATCTTGGCATTGCTTTTCACTGAACTAACAATGAGCCTCTGATAATTTATGTGCTTTCAAAAGGAACACAAATGAGACACGTTTCCAGGTAAATATAATAGACATGACATTTAATATCCTGTCTTTGTAATTTTCAAATTTTTTTGGTGTCTCTACAAAAGAAGATGTTCTTTCACAGAAAAATGGGTGTGCTTGCAATAGAAAATCAGTGGCTACTAAGGCTTCTCCTTCCAGCCATTAGCATGTGAAGATTAATTCTAAAATTAACAAAGCTATTCCCAAGGGGAAGAATCTTAAGGAGCTCACTGTCCCTATTTTTTGAAGCTTTGTAGCTTTCTGTGGTGCAATGTGACTGTTGATATTAGCCATAATGGCTCTCACTTGGACTGGAAAAAATATCTTCATTGCATTTTATGAAGTTTTCCAAGAGATGTGCCAGTCATGGCGGGCTGATACTGCCCTATCCTGGGGGAGAGAGAGGCAAAGAAACTCCAGCCATGCACACAGAACAGTTTCTGCCACTCTAGTCATAGCCTGTCACTGAAATCTGTCTTGTATGTCCATATAATTCTGGACAGGACTTTGCCTCAGTCTCGCATATTTTTGGGCTTGGTTTGCCATGTGCTGAGTTACTCCATTTCTATGCAACACAATCACAATCTGTTGTGGCTTTCTGTTTAGAGGGGCTTGAAGCAAACTTGCAAAAAAAATTGCCCAATCTACTTTAGGTAGGACAAACCCTCAAGATCTCAAGATCACAGAACATCAAATTTCTGTTTCTAGAGGTAAAATCCAGATGTTATATAACAATTTCAGTCTTTTTGTGATTGAACAGGTCTTCAATTTAGTATTTGAAGACTACTGATCCTTGTTTTACTTTGGTTCAGTAAGGAATTTCACTTGCAGAGTTTTGGAGGTTTGATTTGTTTCTATGTATTTTATAATACTGTACCATGAAACTGAGGTTTTATGTTTTTATGGCTATTAAGATTTAACTACAGAACCTGAACATTTTCATAGGAAAACCAATATGTGAGTTTTGATGTGAAATTTCTTTCTGTTCTGAAATGCCCTTTTGGTTGGTTTGTTTGGGTTTTAAGCATTGCTAATAGGAGACTTCCTTCAAGGGAAAAACAAGAGCATGATTTTTGCTGGAAGGCAAGAATATAGATGGGCATTTTTCCCCCCTTTAATCTGAAACTTGGAGAGAACAAGAGCAGCAGACTGAAAAAGGGAATGGACAAAGAGGAGTTAGATAACAAGCAATGGTGAGATGCTTTCATGACAAGGATAAATAGTAAGGTAAGTGGTTAAGGCCTTAAGAAAGGTTAAAGGATAAACCAGATGGTCCTTGCTGGAAAGCGTAGGAGTTGCAGGTTCATTTCCTCCTTTGTGATGTTGCCGACACAAACCTTGGCAAGATGCTTGGGCTAATTCTGGAAAAGATCTGGTTTTGTTTGGCTGCTTGAATACATCATTGCATTCTTAGAAAAAACATTCTGCCGCAGACTCATCCTGATTCTGCCAAACCACAACCATCTTTATTTTTTACCCTACAGCACTCAGCCGAGGAGACTTTTTTTAGATAGGCTTGAACAGGTCAGCTCCTAACTAAACCCAGCTCCCTTGAGCAGGAGAAAGTGGCTGCTCCTCTGCCAAACTCATTGCACCTGCCCTCACATCTTATTTGGACATAGGCAGAGCTGATAAAGAACAGGTCGCAGATTAAAAAAGAGAAGGTTTTTTGGAGAAGGGGGCACATGTCTTGCCATTGGACCTATAACTGGTTCTGGTTCCACAGTCTAAAGGAAGGTGCTGGGCATTTTGTGTTCCACTGCTTTCCAAGTCTTGGTCTCGTTTTCTCTCCCATTTCCTATTAATCAATAGGGTCATTTGCCTGCCCGATGGAGTCCTACAGGGGTAAGCACAAGACTGAGGAATGGACAGCCAGGGCAGGGTGTGAGTGGCTGGGGAAGGAGTATCAGGCTCCTGCCTTGTGTTTGATAGTCTTGTCTGGACTACTGGAGCCATAAATCCAAACCAGCCAGGTGTGAATTTATCCCTGCTGCCTACTGCCAGTGGCCACGTCAGCACCCTCTCTCTTAACACTTCTCTTCCCAGTGCTGTTGCCCAGTGCTTGCCAGGACACCAAGTAAATTCCTTTTTTAGAGCCTGGATGGTCTGGAAGCAGAATGGAGTTATGGCAATGGCAGTGGGTGAGTTTTGGACATTGAAATAAGAGAATGACCAATCCAGATAAACAAGACTTGATTTTATTAATAAAATTTGTATTTCCCTCTTTGAGGTGACAGTTACAAACTTTGGTTCAAAAATAAAAGAAAATATGAACAGCAAGAAGTTGACTTTTGGAATCTCACTTTTACATGTATAAACGTGCATAAGAAAATACCAGTTGGAAACGAGCCAGCAGAGACTAGTACTATTTAATTTAACAATTTATAAGAAATAGAAACAAACATTTCTTTTCAAGTCTTACATATATTATGAAAAATAATTACAAAAGGATTTGTGTTGTAAAGCTAAAATGTAATTTCTACTTCCAACTACCTGAATAAAATGTTCAGAGGGATGGCCAAACCAACATGTGTTTTTGGTGAGCTTCGAGCAGTGAGTTGTAAGGGTTTGGGTCAAAGACAGCTCCTGAGGAAGCAGCCCCTCGTGTGTTGCTTAGCAACTGTGTAGAATCACATGACCTAGACATATTGCATCCCTGGCCTTCAGGTGGAGTAACGGGAAGAAAAATAATTCATATTAATGGGATGGGCAAATGTTGTATAGATTACTCTGTGAAACCTTTAGGATCCAGTTCAGGAAGCAAACATCCATCATTGCTTACATAAACATCTAAGTAAACACTGAAAAAATCCATAAATAACTGTTTCATATCCAGTTTTTATATTTAAGTAGCCCAAATAAGCAAAATGGAAACAAATCCAGATGAGATTTAAAAAAAAAAAAGTAAGGAAAGCTATATTACTAATTTATTTCACAGATTTTAAACAGTTCTCTTACACAGAAGTTTGGGCTTTTTCTTACATATTTTCCCCACCCAAAAATATAAACTTGTTTATTTTAGGTATATACAGTTATCTTATGAAATTATGGAATTAGAATAGAAAATAAAAAGTCTGAGGTATAGCACCATGGAACACAGCACCTTTGTAAGTGCTTTCATTTCCTTATTTATATTCACAGAGTGATATCAGCAGACAGGAGTTTGAGTTGCTGCTCATGATCTTCCAGTTTTGCCACCTTAATTTTACTGGCGACTTCAAATAACAAAGCTCTTCAACAACAATATATACAAAGGGATTTTATTAATCAGAAATGCAATTGGCTTCACTGGCAATTACAGTTTTATTTTTTTCAGAATACATACACAGTACTGACAATGTAGTTTGTAGTTGTAAAATAAGAGCCAGATGCAATTCAGAGACACATGCAAGTTTTGGAAGTGGACAGAGAAGTCACAGTATAGTACTGTACATAGAATAATTACAGTTAATATTAAACACTTTCTAAACACCTCTTTGTTGTAATGGAAGGAGCACCATTGTCGTTGTTTTTTTACAGCACCAAAGGAATCCAAAGGGGGTGTTCCTGAAGTGAGCCCTGTGTTGTCTGTCTGTGCCACAGCATCTTTGCAAAATAAGTTTAAGTCATGTGATTCTGGCCCTACAAGGGCAACGTTTACTTTCTAGATAAGACATACATACACAGCAAGACATTTTCTATGCCATCCTTATTCAAAACTTGCATGTGGCATGAAGTGGGTTGGTAGCACCAAAGTGCAACAATTGTGTTGATCTGGTTTTGTCTTAAGCTTAACCAAGGAAGCAGACGGGACCGACCTCAAATCCAAACTTCTGGTTCTGATCACCAAAGTCATTGATCATCACATCAACGATGGGCACTTGGTCTATTTTGGGTGTGTTGATTTCCAGCACTGTCTTTGCATAGCCCTTTCTTGACTGTAAAAAAAAAAAAAAAAAACCCCCAAACTGTTACAAATCTGAGCATTTAACAGGTGCTGTAGATCTTCATAGTTTTACTCTGAAGTGTAGAATTTTTAAATCATTGCCCTGTCAAGCACCAGATATTGCAAACCCTAAATCCTGTGTTTTCTTATGATTTCATTTTAAAAATGTGCCATGGAATGTTTTGATTTTAGCTAGAGAATGGCCCATAGGTTTTTACTTACTGAAGTGGCCTATAAAAAGAAAAATAATCTAAGATATTTCATGTTTCTTAGAGAATTCTCAGTTCATGTCTATATTATATAATAAACAACAATATTTTCACAGCAGTGCACATCTTCCCTGTGAAAAAAATCACTAATTCTGAAAGAGAGGAGATCTACTTCTAAGAAGAAATTCTGTTACTGCCCGACAAAATGTTAGAGCAGGTCTTTGGACAGGAAAGAAAGTAATATTCTGACAGAACTGCCAACTGCTGCACTTAGAAGGCAGCTTTGAAGGCACACCCTTGCTGCCTGAAGAAGCCTCTGTAGCTCCTCTGTGTATCACAGCCCAGTCATATCAGCACTGCACTTCCTTAGGTGGTCTCTTGTATCTGCTGAGACCCTTTTCAGCTCTGCCAGGGTCTTGGAGTTCAGATGAGCATCCAAGCTGACAGACCTGAGTGTTCTCAGTTTAGTTGCAACTTTCAGCTTTCTCTGGAGCTCTACATTTACCTTCTGTGGATAACAAAAGCGAAATGAGAATACAGGGCACGTGGAAAGGCTGACATGAAGCAGCTGAGTATTAGTCTCACCTCTTGAGCTGCATCTCTGCCTCAGAGCCAGGTGTGTATCCTGGCACTTTCAGGTCTCTAATTCTGTATCTCTGACGTCTCAGAAACTGCCGTCAGAATGCTTCTGTATCAGACCCCTAAATAACTAATGAGGCTTCAGCTGTCACTGGCTCTTTTGATGTCTTTGTTCAAAGTGTTAGATAGAGACTGTTCTATTTCTGAGAAGTGGTAACAGTTGCTATACCCACAGAGACCCTGAAAAGGGAGTGCTCAGAGAGCTGATGCATGGTTGGACACCTCTGGGGATTTTTAGCTAAAGGAGGATTCTGAAAAGTAAAATCCACAAACTTCACCTGGCTTTGAATACACAAAGTCACATATCAAACTTAAATTAATTCACTATGTTTGGGTACATACACAGGACTTATGTGGTACATGCTTTAGCTGTATTCAATAAATATTCTATTTGTTTATACCTTGATTTTTAGTATAAATATGTTCTGTTTATAGGCTGCCTCCTCCCATTATCTTTTCTGCTTCTGCCTTTCCCTTTACTGCGCTCATACACAGTATAAGCACAGTATAAGGGAAGATGGCCTGCAGATAGCCTGCTTTCAGCACAGTGAGGCTGACAGCCTGCATCCATTCCAAGTTTGCTCAGTTCCTACTGCTTGGCTTGTGGTTATTTCTTTTTTGGTACAAAGGTGAAAATTGAATATGGCACGAGTGTACTGTGGTTAAAAATCTACTAAAAATCAGTATATGACAAGTAAAGTGTTTACAAAGCTTTTCTCAGAAGAAAGCTGTGAAAAAATAGATTTGTTTGATTTCTACTTTAAATGACAGGTTGGTTTTGTTAAGACTCTTTGAAGCTCTACTTACTGCACAGCCATCATGGAGAGCTTTGATGTAAGGATTGTTGTCATAAGACATTTCCTCATCATTGGATCCCAGGAACCTTAGTGCTTTGTCATAGCTGTCCGAGGGTGCGTCGTGCCAGGCTACAGACTGGTGGCAGTTGTAAGTGAAATTCTGTCTGGCAGAGGCACTCAGTAGTTTAAGGAATGTCATTTGGACCATGTTAATGGAATTGCCTTCAACATCCAAATAGGAAAGCTGGAAAACATTAAAGGTTAGATGAATATTTACCTGTTTTCTTTGGTACAATGCAAACCAAAATTATTCGTGACAGAAGAGAACCATATAACTGCCCTTAATAAAAATATCAACCAACACACAACATTTTATGAAGTTTTAAAGGTCAATACAACTGCGACTCAGTGAATAGATTTTTATGATGCAACAGTATATTTAGGATGAAGAATTACATTTTTCAGGTTTACTTTACTGGGAAAGATAGAGAATAACTCCTACCTTATAGTGTAAAGCAGCAGAATCTGTTTGGTAATCTGTTTTTGGTTAATCATAAAGTTAGTCAGCCTGCAGCCTCACCTCTGCATGCTCAGTATATTTCCAATTACCTCAGCTAGGGTGGGAGATTTGTGCTCCAGCTGCTCTCCTAAGGTTTGGTGGTGAGGTGTTTCTGCCAGAGGCCACATCCTCACCACCAGCTGTGCAGCTGACCATTGGGATCATTGTGGGACAATACAGGCCAGGCTTCTGATGTCCAGGGCAAGAGGCCATGTAGCTGCTGCAATATTTAGGGCAAAAAGGCTGGGGGTCTTTCCATTATGTAAACATTTATAACATTCCCCGTGACCTGCTGATTGCTGACAGCATGTACCTGATTGGTGAATACAGTTACATTGCAGTGACAACTTACAAGTTTGCCTCGCTTAAATTCACTAAACCAAGATCCTGGGTTCTCCTTTGGCCACGATGAAATTCTAACCTGTGTGGACAAACAGCAGAGACAGAAGTATTTGAATCATGTTGATAGATACAAAGGTTTTACATGGGACAAATATCACACCAGATAATAAAGAATGGTTCTTCCTGAAATCTCAGCCACCTTTTAGAGGTCAAAATGTAATGTTTTTCTTGCAGAGAATGCCTTCAAATTAGTGACCTCAAATGGAATACAACAGAGAGTTAGTTCTATTTGAGGGAGATGCTCGTAATCTGTTAAACAGAGTTGGCTAAACTGCTGGTATAAATGGTTGCTGTGAAAATGAGTTTTCACCAGTGCTGATGCTAACAGATCCTGGTAATTTAGGCAAGATTTCAGAAAGCTTTCCTCTATACCATATGTCCCAGCAGATGTAATCTTTAACACTGAGTAAGGACATTGTTAATACTAATGCCTAGAGAGGCTACCTGGAACAGAGGCTGGACAGTGTTAAAGGAATAAAGGAGATGTTCATTAAAAAGGCCTTCAAAAGATGCACCCCAGGCAGTACCAGAGCCCGGCCGTGGCTGCACCTAAGATGGACCCAAACTGGATTCCGAGTCACAAGATTTCACACTTTTATAAGTTTTGGTCCATTTACATATTGGGGTCAATTCTCCAACTACAGCTTCAGGTTATGAAGTCCCATCCTCCCAGATTGCTCTCCTCAATTTGCTGTTTACACTTTCTGGGCCTGAAGCTGCAATGGTGTCCTTGGTTCTCAGGCTGGAAAAAGATTGTTTTGTCTACCTAAGCTGTGAAGAGAACCTACCAACACTTTATGTGAAGTGCAGAGTTACACACTAATGCAGTACAGAACCTGGAAAATATGAAAGCTAAAACTCAAGGCATCAATGCCCTCTTTTACATCTACTTTGCATAGGAATAAATGAATAGATTTAAATGAACCCATAAGAGAAACATGGGAAGGTTTAGCTTTTAGGTGACAAATACTAGATCATGTGCTGTAAGTGGCTGCTCAGCTGTGTTGCATTCTGAAATGTAGTGAAATGTTAGCAAGCAGGTGCATAGACTCCCTATCTGAAGTTGAAAATGGCATTTGTTAACTCTATGCACCATTTTACTGCTCCATTCAGATATATGCAAATGTAAATGTAATTAGAAAGCCAGAAAAATGAAAATGTGGCAATGTAATTATCCTGTTTAGTTCAACATTGTAACAGCATAGTAGGAACTGTCAACAGCCAACTGAAAACACAGATTGGTACTTACTCCTTCAGATTTCTTATCTGGGTAGATGCAAGTTTCTCCACCTGCTGTGAAATTGCAGTATACTTTGAAGGAGTCTCCAGAACAGCCCTGGTTAGGATCAATCCAATATTCCCCTAAGACAAATGAGAAAATTTGCCTTATACAGAAGAAATGATACTCAGAAGAACCAGGCTTCACTGCTTCCTAATGGTCCTCCAAAGTTTGTAGGAAAGTTATTTTCTCTGAATGTTTTAGGTCAGGGAACAAAATCTGGAGTGATTTGCATCCTTATCTGGATGCAGAGGTGTCTGCATGGGGCTTGGTGGGGCTGTAGCTGGCACAAGCACCTAAAGCTTCACTGAGAGGGATCCACCTCAAGACAAGACCTTTTTACTCCTGGGTTATGAAGCTGCAACACCAGTGAAGGCTGGGCATGGAAAGAGCCACAGCCCATCCAAGGTCCATCCACAGTCAGTGCTTTTTCAAATCTGCTGTTCTAATTAGAATGATGATTTCTGTGATGAGGGTTCTTATCTTCAGCTGTTTCACAAACGAGGCAGCAAACGACTTTCTGACAACTGCAGTTCTAATCCAGCTTCAAACAAATAGTGGAGGTTTCAAAGAGAAATGACAAATCCCTTCAGCAGTTCTGTCTTCTGAATATAGGACAAAGTATTTATGGGTTTAACAGTTCTGTTGATTTAGGCTGTATATTGAAAACAATCTTTCCTTTCTGTAAGTCTTATCCCTGGAGAATTTTGAATTTTAATGAACACATTTGCTTTTATTTTAACCAAAATAAGATTATTTTTATATGAAGACAGCTCTAAAGAAGAAGCAAATACTGGTAAACGAAGAAGGTGAATATGTTGTGTAAAAACCATTCCTTATTATGGAGGATACTGAATTGTAAAATATGTCCTTTTCATATAGCACATACACTGCTTAACTACTCCTCAAGGCAACCATCTGTTCTTATCTATTGAGAGTGAAAGCAATAAAATATTATTAAACTGTCAAAATCTATTTTTCCTTCCATTTAAAAGCATAAAAAATATTGCTTTGAACTGGGAAAAATATGCATTGCAATTGAAAAAATTATGAAAGGATGAAAATTTAGTGAAGGCTGCCTTTCATTTAAACATTTGCAGCGGGGTAAAATTATTTAAGAAAAAAAAAGAAAACAACAAAGAATAATAAAATCAAGATAGTTCTTAGGAACACTGGGTCTCTTTATATACTTTGCATTTTATTACACTACTACTTGGTAGCATTAAACAGTATCAAAGAAACTTCCATGCAAATTTGCTGGCTGATCTAGAAAAAACAGTGCTGTTGCAGTAGAGAGTAATATTGCTTCCAGGGCTAAAAGACTAGTAAAGATTTTGAGAATCAGTGTTGAACATAAATCTCATTTAATACCAAAACTTATTCATATTGGCGTACTAAGCTCTTCCATCACACTCCTGTTTTGATTGTCCTGGAAATGCAAGGCCCAACTTTCAAACGAACAACTGCTTTATATTCATCACTTTAAAAGGTTTTAACTGGAAAACTAGGCCAGGTTAGGCATTTAAAGAACTTTGACTCTTACCAAGAGAGCATGTCTTATGTTTTTAGACCTTTATGCCTGTGAGAATGGGTTCAGTGAGGCTGTATCTGCTGAGCCATGTGCCAGCAGTGGATTGTGCTGCCCAGGTGCCCTGGCAGTGCCCGGGCCCTGTCCTGTGCCGCGCAATCCGAGCTCACCGTCTGGGAAGTCGGGGTGGCAGAGCTGCAGGTCCTTGCAGGTGCGGGCCGGGTTATTCTGGGTGCCCATCGGGAACTTCATGTGCTCAATGTCTTGCTTCAGTGAGTTCAGGGAGCCAAAGATCTCCTCCATGCCATCGGAATAATCCAGAATGTTGTCCCCAGCATCAGATAACATGTAGTCAGGAGACCTCCTTGTCTTCTTGGGTGACTGAATGGGCAGCGGCTGGATCACCTCACCTGGAGGGCCCTAAGTGGAAAACAATGTATCTAATTATATCTTCTGTTAGTTTTTCAGCAGAGCAAGACCACAGAAGGGGGCAGAGATGCTTTGAATAGGCTTTATTCAAGGCATTTCTTTATTTATTTCACCTTTTTTCCTTTAGATTCATATCTATGTGCTTTATCTTGAAAAAAATATTGTAAAAGGCCAAACCATTGCTGTGCTCTAAACTCTTCTCACTGCATTGCTTTTTGGGGAAGAGTGTGTTGCCCTCACAAAAGTGACACAGAACTGACTCACAGTTGCTTCTGTATCTGTATTAATTCTCTAAAGCACAGACATATTCTATGAAAATTGAAAACACTGGATGTTTCCTATGATGAAATTGAATGAAAATGGAATGAAAATTCCACTTGGGGTCTAGGAAACAATACTTAATTTCAAGAAATTGAAACACTTCACTGAGATTTGGACTCTTCATTTTAGTTTGTTATGATATAAAAAATAAATATGGAAACAGAAGAATATCATCAGGGGAAACCAGTAGAATTTGGCTTTCTGTGCTTCAACAAACCACTTCAAAAATTATTGCATGAGGGGCTTCTTTGTTTGGGGAGGGTTTATAGGGGGTTTTGGGGTGTTCTTTTTGGTTTTTTAATTTATCTAAGTTTCTTCTGACTTTTTCAGTGCAGATATGTATTTCTGTGTTCACTGAAAAATGAATTTTCAAACTATCATTCATATTTTAGTTCCCTAATGTTGTTTTCTACCCTTGTCAGAACAGGTTCAGTGTGTACTGCAAGATAAGAATTCTTACTTACTGGAGGACCAGGTGGGCCAGGTAAGCCACTGTCACCCTTCTGACCAGCAGGACCCTATGGAGCAATGAAAGAAGTGCAGTGTTGGCCAGGCTCCACAAGGTTTAAAAAGAACACACACAAAAGCTAAGGAAAAGACCACGAGGTATAGAGGAGAGTTACTCACACTGGATCCTTTGGAGCCTTTGGGACCCTGGGGACCCTATGGACAAGAACACAGAACTCTGGTTGGAGAGTACTGCACACAGCTTGGGGCTGGTGGGAACAGGAGGGCTGGGTGAAATTACTTACAGGTAATCCAGGAGGACCAGGGGGTCCAAGGGGACCAGCAGGACCAGAAATTCCCTAAAAAGAAGTAAGAGAATAAGCACAGACTGAAGTATTCTAGATACTGGACTGTGTTAGAAAAATGTATCTGTGAAAAAGGGAGTCCCATTAAGTGCCCACCTGTGGGGAGTTTTGGGTTAGGCCATGTGCTAGAGGCCAAAATAGTTGGCAAGTTTAAAATACAATCTGACAATCTGAGTTGCTTGTAGCTGTTCTTACACTGGCTGCAGTGGATTGTCACAGCTGTGTTCCTCTTCAGATTGGCTTGGAAACCTCACATTTTGCATAGTGCCCTAAAACCATGGCTTAGTAGCTAGAAAAGAGGGAGCTGCTTTGGGGAATGAAATTAGTGAATGTGATGAGATTCCAGCTGCCACTTTCACCTTGTTGCTAACTTGTTCTGTGTGCATATTGGGGGTGTATGTGTTTCCTTCATTTTCTCAAACACTCTATAATTTCATTTTAAGATGTTTAATTTTGCTGTGTTTGTACAATGCCTAAGAAAGTTTTAAGCTCTTGCAGGAGACTCTGGGTGTTAAATGTTTATAACAATTTTATGTGTTTCAGAAGGAAGCCTGGAATAGACACTCCTTGCTTGCGTGGAGCTGGAATGGAAACACAAGTATGTTGTACTCACTGCATCACCCTTGGCTCCAGGAGATCCCTGGGGGCCAGGAAGACCCCTGTCACCCTTTTCTCCCTGTTCTCCTGGAGGTCCAATCAGGCCAATCAAACCAGGGTGTCCCTAAACAAGATTTAAGAAAATATAGTTAACATACATTAAAGTAAATGCGTTTTGCAAACACATAAATTAGACCTTTCACATGTTACCATGTTGCTTGTCATCAACCTGAAAACAAATTATTCTAAAAGTGAATTTATTGTTGTTAGATGGTCTTTCAAACTTGCAGATTATTTGCAAGTTGTGACTGCTTATTCAGTGAAAGATGCGAGTGCAAGGTAGTCCTCACTGAAACCAGTACAGACACCACACCCTGGGTACAGTTTTATCCCAGTTTTCACACGTAGCTGCTACCAGCATCTGTTAAGTCCCAAGTGTGATATGGCTGCATAAACACCTGATCCAAGCAGACAAACAAACCCTGCAGTTCACAGGGCACAGTCATATTCATGTCTCTTCCTCTACAGTTTTTCTCTGATACACAAGCAATCAATATATTGTTGGGACTCCATAGGAAAACGCTATCCTAGATGTCTCAATCAATTATTTCAAAAGAAAGTACTATAGCTGTTGAAAGTTTTGTTCTTTTAAAATAGAAATCACCAATACTCATTATTTCCACTTGCTTTGTTCTTGTAAATCTGACAGTTCTCTTTATATCAATGTCTTTGGGATTTTCACTGCAAGGATCACATGGTAAATAAATTACCATACAGGCAGTAATCTTTTTCTTTCTAGGTGTTTCCAGGATATTGAATAAGGCTTAAAACCTCACAGGACAACTATTAAGGCAGTGGGATGCTGTATGCTAGGTGTGGTGCTATGCCTTGCTGATACAAACCCTACTGTTTCTTTCTGCTAATTCTATACAGATTTTATGGGCTGAAGTTATAAATACACAACCAATTAGCAAAGCATACCTTCTCTCCTTTGGAACCTGGGTCTCCCTTCAGTCCAGGCAATCCAGGTGGGCCCTATATAAATCAAGGGAGGTAATAAGTTTTAACATCCTGCTCAGATCATGTTTTCTTGAAGTGTTCTTAAAGACAGTTCAAATCAAAGAGGTTGATGGTTATGGTTGATGATGTGATTTAGAGCCCAAGATGAAGTTGAAGTGTATGTTTAAAAAATTATAATGATGCTATAGTGGTTTTTAAATTACTTTATAATTAGAAATCTATAAAGGGTTGTATGAATAGAAACCTATGAAGCAGAGGGTCAACTAAATTCTTGATCTGTGAAATCTTTAGATTTTATAAGAATGGCTGGTTTTGTGTAATTTGTACAGAATGAGGTAAAAAAAATGCAGGCCATGCAGTGCCTGTGCCAAGAAATGAATTTTTCAGAGGCTGTTAATCTCACACTGCATATGTGTCCATGAGGAGGAGAGCTGCCACACTAAGGCTGTGTCTCCTCACCACTGCTCTCCTGTTGGCAGTGAACAACTTCTGCTATGGATAGGTGTGGTAAGAGACCTCTTCCACCTGGCACATATTCAAAAGTGCCACATTTCATGTACAAAATATTATTCAGTGCTTATACTTTCCATTTCCACTTCAGGATATCGCTAGATGCAACAGCCTAGGCAAATACATAATTCATGAATGAAATGTGCAGTTTTTAAGCTTTTGGAATGCAGAACCAGACTTTTCACCTGCAGTGTGTTGTGTGCAGTGTCTACTGCAAATCAGGCTTCACTCTCTTCTGATAGCAATCTCCTGTGGAGGACGGGAGGAGAAGGAGGGAAACCTATCCTCAGAAACTTTTACCTATAAACTTTACTTTGTTGAAGCCCAAAATTAAGTTGCAGCAATGCATTGAAAAGTTCTTGTTGAGCTGACAGGAAGTCTGTGCATTTGTAAGCATATAGTTCATTAATATACTGAGCTCCAGATTTTAACAGAATATTTAGGCTCTCAAATGTTAGAAGAGAGATCTTTGGGTGATGTTTCTGGAGCCTTCTATGACTGACATGTGGGAAAAAGCTGCTCACCAGAGGTCCAGGAGGGCCATTCTGACCTGGTGCTCCAGGCATACCTTGTTCCCCCTAGAAGAGACAAGAAGCTTTAGACTTTACCAGAGTTATATAGAGGAAATGCAACATTTAAAATGCTGTGTGCTCTGTTACTTACCACGGGGCCAGGAATGCCCCGGAGACCCTCTGGGCCGGGTTTTCCTGCAGGTCCCTGAGGACCGACTGGCCCTGTTTTTCCAGGAGCCCCCTCTGCACCAGGTTCACCCTGGAAAGAACAGACCAGGTCAGAGAAGGGGGCTGACTGAGGGATGTACAAGGGGCAAAGAGCTTTTTAAAAGCAGAGCTCTGCACAGGATGATTTCCTGAGTGAAATGTCTCCGGGTTCATGGAGAGATGTGAGGCCAGCAGAGCAGGCTCCCTTTGCTTGCTCCAGGTGTTGGGCCTGCACTGCTGAGTCCACTCCAGTCCAATTACATATTGCTGTTAATTCTGGCTCTGAATTTGGATTTTACACATCACCTATTATTTCTTTGAAAGTTCCAAACTCAATGCATAATAAGCAATTTACTTCTAATTTATAAATAGTTTATACTTCTATGCTTCCAAAAAACCTTCAGTGTATTACCTTGGCACCTTTTTCACCTTGTCTGCCTTCAGCACCCGTTGCTCCAGGAGGCCCCTGTAAAATATGGACACTGAGCTCATAATCTTGATTTTTTTTCAAATCTAACCAGTGAAAAAAATCTGAAAGTGCTATTCCCACTATATTAATAAGTAATAAATGCTTACAAAATAACATTAAATTTCTCTCTTTTTTTGGACATTTTATTCACAGGATAAAAAAATACCAAACAGCTCTCATTTCCTTATAAAATTTTCTGGACTTTTAGAATATCTAAAAGATTATGAGGTTGAAACCAAAGAATTAGCTTGGGAAAATAAAACCAACGAAAATCAAAATCAAAACAGGATATAAATTAAAAAAGCAATCTTCATTTATATGTACAAGAATTAATTTTAAACTTGCTTTGCATTGACTTCTATCTATTCACTGGTTTATCTACTAATTCCAAAAAGGCCTCTCTTTCTACAGTGCACAGCGTGGCAAATACTTCTTTATTCTCTAAGTCAGGGATGGGCTCAGTAAGGGGCCTGATTACATTTGGACAGCCAAAAATTGACCTATTATCCACCAAATATGAAAGTGAAAAATAAAAAGACATTTTGCTCCTCCAAAACATCAAGGGCTGATTTTTGGGTCAGGTAATTAATATTCATAGGTTCAGTTATGAACAGGAGCAGTGTCTAGAATTTAATGTACTCTTGTGAAAATGGTTCTCTTATATGCTTAGTTTAGAAAAGATGCACTCAAGATAATGGACCAACTGTTCTCCTACAAGGTTAATTTTTAGCCTGGGAAATGTCTTTATTAGAAGTAGCTTTTTCTTGCCAACCAATGAGCAGCTTGGAGGAAAATGGAAGAAAAGTGACCATGCTCAAATGGCTGTGATTTTGTGAATCTGTATAAGACTCATCTGGTCATTAATGCAACAAGCAGATTGCTATGTACAAAATAAAAAAAAAAGTTCTGAAGACCAGCAAGAAGAAAAATTCAATAATTTCTATTAATTTACTGCTTTTTGCTTCTTAACAACATATAGAAAAACAATCCTGTAACCCTAAAGGTTTAAGCACTAGAACAGTGTTTTAATTTTACAGAGAAGAACTGTACTTCCAGTCAGGATCTGCCTGTTTGCTTTGTGAGCTCAGGGCTTTGGATCAGTGTTTGACCTAAAGCCATTTTTTATACTAGAGCTGAATTTAGCCCAAACTTTTTATAGCCTGATATATTTCACTATCCACTGCTACTGGCACATACCTTGAGCAACTCCACTGGTTTTAATTCTTGGAAATTTATATTCATTTTATAGCTATTTACATAGGAGTGTATTAAGATCATTCATTTGCTTCTGAAATTAAGCTTTCTCCAGGGTGACAATGAACACCTGCAGCACTGCATGAACCTTTTGGCCAACAGAGATAGCTCAAACTTTACATCAAAGATGTTGCCAAATGAATTGAATTACCCACAGAGGAGTTTGACCATGTGTTGGGGGCATCAATACCTCTTTTCTTTGGCACTTTAAAGAGCTATAAGGGTAAAGGACTTAGTTTTATTTCTTCAGAATACAGAGAAGCTTAAAAGCCCTGGTCCAAATGCTGACTCTTTAAAACAGGAAGAATATTTTAAATCCCTGCTGTTCCAATAATAATTAATAATGCCTGATGCATGTACTCCTTTGTGTAGGTTGTAATTTGTTGGGTGGATCACAGTTTGCAATGATAACAAGAATGATCAACAGGCACATGTATAAATTCAGAAACACTTTAGAAATATGACTTTTTATCTTCCATGAATTAATTTCCATGCCCATTGTCTTTACTGCTTGAAAATTCCTTGCCCTCAAGTTCCCATATGGGTTATAATCCACCCTATCTAAGAAACTGAGAAGGGTTGAACGTGGCAGTTTGTACTTGAGGAATGTGGTCTCTGCATAATCCAGAAGTGCAGCTGCAGCATGAATTAATTAGCAGGGCTAAGCCCAGTGTGATGCTCAGACACTGATAGAGTGGCTGAGCAGTGCTGAGCAGGGCGTTCATCACGGGCCAGCGCCGAGGCTGCCCCAGGCACGGCGCTGCTGCCGCAGCCGCTGCTCCGCCCGGCCGCGGGGACAAACCTCGTTATTATTCATCCTACCTTCCTTCCTGGGAAACCTCGGCTGGCAGAAAGGAGCTCAGGAACTGTATTTCACATTAATGCACCATTCTCCCCCTCATCACCCTGCTACCATGCTGATTTTTATGAAGATTGCACTGTAATTTTGGACATACTGCCTGATACATTTTATGAACCAAGAAGACAAAAGAAATCATGCAGAAACAAGCTCGTTCTCAATTTTTGTTATGTGAACCTATTGAATATCCTTCCGTATTTCATTAGAATAATTTAAATTGTTGTTTATAGCTGTCTGTTATCTGGCTTAAAACGAGTTCCAACACAGAAAATCATTACCACATTTCATCAGTCTGTTGAGATAGGAACCTGGCATATTGTTAGGTATTCTGTGCATTTGCAATCAACAGAGAAAATCAGCTTAATTTTTAAGTGGTGAGTACACCCTGCTGAGGCAGTATCATGCTGTAGCCAAACTGGAAAAAAAGTCTCCTTCATAGAAGCACTTTATTTTTTCTTAAGTTATTCAACATTGTATTTAAAGGCAACAAACCAAATAAACTTCTGCTTTGCAAAACTGCTGTCTTTGCTTCAGTATTGACATCTCTTCTTTTAATGGAAGAAGATGGTATGGCCTCCAGTTGAGAACAAAAACATATCTTAGTCCTGAGCTTTAAATTTCTAATACTTTTAGGTGTGTGTATGGAGGTTTGTGTGTACATGACGTGGATCTGATTGTGACTCGTGGGGAAAGCAGCCCAGCAGCTGATCCCACAGCTCCATTGCCTGGCACGCTGAAGGGCAGGGAGGAGCACAGGCTGTCTGTGCTGATCTGATCTGTACTGATTGCATATTGATCTGAAGGACAAATACTCTCTGATGGTATCTTTTCTTCATGCTGTTTTTAACATTTGTCAGATGGAAATCAATGAATTCAAACTAGGCATGTTACCCAGTAGTGGATGGCAAACAAAAAAGAAGTACCAAAACTTAGAGCAAGGGATGAGGTTTCAGAAAAATAATACTAACATAACTGGAGAGGGGTTCAGTCTGTATCTCTGTTTCTAGATAAGCAGCTGCAGTTACTACCAGCTAAATTACACTGGTGTATAAAGCCCTCTGAGCATGCATTTTTCTGATCTGGTGCATGTGCAGATCATTTAAGTAGTAAGAATATGTAGAATAATAATTACTATTTAATGATATTTTTTAAAACCACATTAAAATACTTTATCGATTACTATGTCACAAAAGCCACCCTTTTCAGATTATGGTTTTGTCTTATAAATTTCTTAGATACAATGGAAAAACTATTCATGTCCGGGTCTACACTAGAACTGGCTTCCCAGGGAGAGCTGGGGAAACTTTGTGATGAAACAGAAGTTGCTCAAAATTCTGACACCTGGTAATAATCATGATTTCAGAACAGGAGGCAGTAAAACTGAGGTCAGGTCAATTAAAAAACAGGATGGAAGAGGGGAATGAAAATGAATAACAAAAATAAATAAGGAGCCTACTCCTGAGGATTTCAAGAGCCTTTAATTAAAATATGAATTCTGAGCTCTGCCAGCTCATTGTATCAGAGACAAAAAAGCAAAAAATGGGGTGGAATATTGCTTCCTAGTAGTACAGCTAGAGCTGCACCACACAGATAGCAACATTACAACTGAAACTGTGGGTCCTTCCCAATCCAAATTAAAAGACTCTTGTTGGGGCTTTCTCTTGAAATTGATTCTACCATACAAATGACGAAAACCAATGAAAAGCATTTTTTCCAGCCAGGTATGGACCTTTCAGTCTTTCACTGTTTCTTTCTAGTGTAACATCAACACAATACAGATTCCCTATGAGCTTGAAACATTCTGGTACTCAAGTAATGTTGAATCTTAATCTACAAAATGTTTTCTTCTAAATTCAGAAAGGGACTACATTGCAATGTGTAGCCATGCATTTTCCCAGATTGGAAATGTGTCAAACCAGAGGTAATGTGGATTTCATGCTTCAAAATTGGGGTTTTTTGTCTAGGTACAATCAGGTGGAATACAGCCCATCTGTGAGGAGTGAGCTATTGCCTTTCTGTATAATAAAGCAGGAAATTTTAATTTGATGTCAAGCAAACATACTAATTGCTAATATTCAATCGAGCCATGTTTTAGTTCTAGTGATAAGGTTGCTAATGTTACCATAATCATTTAGGATATTATAAATACTTTGCATGCTGGTGGATCAAATAGATTACTGTGTAAAATAAGTACACCTAATTAGACATGTCAGTTCACTCAAGCCCATTAAATCAAGCAATTTAACATATTTTGTTAAATAATTCTCAGCTTGCATGTCGTAATGCCACTTCTGTTTTTAAAGTGTAGAAACTGCATCTAACTGCTCTCTGAAGCAGACCTAAAGGTTGATGCATCTACTGCAGTTCTGGGACTGCAACATTATTTACTGGGTTTGATTAGCTATATTTGTAAAGCCTGTGAACCTTCAAAGGCTTTAGAGATAATGGAATTGCTTCATAAGTGACAGAAATGTCTGCCTGTTAATTCTGTATGCAGAGGGGATGACATAGTTTTACACAGTAGCTGCATTGAAATGATTTTATTTCTGAGACTAAAGCCACCAAAGCAGATTCTTCCTGCTCCCTGATAGCAGACATGTGCCTAAAGATGATGTCTGCTGTTACTGTCACACCAACTCACTCCTGTTAGCAGACTTAGTAGACACCGAATTCTTGAGTGAAAAGAAAAAGTAGCTGTATGGATAAGCAATACATTCTTCCCTATGTATTATTGTTCTTTTATTCCCTGTTAGCCATGTTAAAGAGCTTCCTCTGCTGTTTCTATGTATTCATTTCTCTCAGTACATTACTTAAAGGAATATCATATATGAGTGTCCCAGCATGGACTAAGTAGCTGAAATTCTCTAGGACACAGTGTCTCAGAAAGAGAGGAGTAAAACATGAGATATTCCTTACTCTTTTCCCAGGAGGACCAGGAGGGCCAGCTTCACCTGAAGGACCTGGTGGTCCCTGCAACAGAAAATTAACAACTCAGTAAGAAAGGATGTAGTTCTCATCTTTATTAAATACCACAGGCATCTGCCATGCGTTAGCCCCTTTCAATGGACAGAATCTACAGAAATAGAACTTTGATGCTTAATATGGGTATTGCTCAGATACTGCTTAAGATCTTGGCTTAATTTCATTAGTTCAGCTAATGAAGATTTTTTGGCTGCAGCATTTCTTTCTTATGCTCAGAGCTGCTCTATTTTTAGTGCTCCTCAGCAGCTCCAGCACACATCCTTTAACACATCACTACTTCTAAAAGAAACTGAGCTCTGGCTTAATTGTGTTACTGTAATACGGGCAGTTCTACCTCTGCAAGGAAAAAAATAGTTATTTTTCAGTGTAATAGAAAAAGCATTCACTCAAAAAAATTTTAAGAATGTGACTGCATAGAAACCGCTGATTTGGCAAAAGATAATTTCCTATCATCAGCTGATCGTGCAAGTGAAATAAAATGAGAGAAAAATCTTACAGGTTGACCAGGATCACCATCTTCACCCTTCTCTCCACCAACACCATCCTGACCCTACAAAATTCAAGGAAAACAAACAAAATCAAAAATTCAGCAAATTTAAGTCACTAACTTTCATATATAAATATAAGAGCACTGTTTTTCCACAGAGCATTTTCCCAAGGACGTTATTTTTCAAAACTTTAAAAAGATTTCTGAACATTTTTAAGCCTTGAGAAATGTGTGAACAGAAAAGCAACAGATCTTACAGGCAAGAGCTCATGCCCAGACAAGAAAGAGACAGGATCAACTAGGATTAGGTGCAAACTAGGACTAGGACCTAAAACTGTTTTTAAGGTATACTTACAGCTGGACCAGGTTCCCCAGGGGGACCAGGATCTCCAGGAAAACCAACTGGGCCCTAGATGGATCAGGAAAAAAAGCAAGGAATGTGTCATCCATTGCCGAGGTAGCACTCATCACAAATCTTTTGTGAAGCATATAATGAATGCAGTGCAGTTGAAGGAAATGCTATGGTTCTGTATTCACACAACTTCAGCAATGCTTCACAGTGGTTTGGGTGAGAATTATGAAGCTCACTTACTGGGTTACCCTTAGGCCCATCATCACCTGGAGGTCCTTTAGCACCTGGTGGTCCGGCTGCTCCAGGTGGACCAGCTTCACCTTTTTCTCCCCTTTCACCTTTTGGACCCTGTGCAAAACACATGAACACACAAATGTCATCTGGAAATGGAATCAGCAAAAAAAAGGATCACAATGGCAGACTTGTTTTTCGGACAGGGGCTGTGTCACTCCTCAATACTGTCATGTGAGTGGGAAATTATGACCTCTCAGGTCAAGTGCCAAATTCTGTACTCAGTTTGCATCAGTTAAACTGTTAAAAAAACCCATGCAAGCCAAAGTTAATACTTATGAAAGGAAAATCAGGTATTCTTTTGGGAAGTCTCCCTCCTCCAATTGTATAAGATGTGGCTATGATTATATGGAAACAAGTGTCACTTTAAAGGTATAAGTTCTTCACTGAAAATTCAAAGAAAACATACACAAGTGCACAAGTGATCTGAGGAAATGCTTACCAAAGCAAGCACTGCCAGATACCTCAGTTCACCATAATAGATGTTAATGGTAACACAACAACAGAGCACTCACAGCTGTTCCAGATTCTCCAGGAGGTCCAGGGTTACCAGCTTCTCCAGGCTCACCCTAAAATGCATAGGAATAAATTTATGAGTCATTGTGGAGAATATTTCTATGAATTTACTTTTGGTATTATATATTCTTCCCCATCCTTATTTATGTAAACAGCTTATACGAACTGTTTTTCATTTGGTCTACCTAGAGGGGGTTGAGTTATATATATGGTTTTGCAGAACTGGAGTCTGAAATTTGAGAGATAATACATCAAACTAATATTTTCTTGAGCCAGGGAGACTAAACTTCCCTTTGGGCTTTGGAAGATGTTCCCCTTTATTATCGCATATACTGCAAATTTCCTGTTTGTGATTATTGCTATAGCTACTGTTAGAAGAAGAAAAAATTACACAAAGCAAAACCCAAGGATGAAATAATAGCATCAGTTATAAAAACTTTCTCCACAGGCTACAGAAGAGTGTGCTATGCATTTACCAGTGATGGAATTTATTTTGTAAAGCAGATGGCTTTCAGGATACTGTATGAAAAGAAAATCTATGCAAGTCAAAGATTGTGCACTATTAAGGGAACATTTAAGATAATTCAGTCTCCTTCTGAGCTAACACACTGTATTATCTCATGGAATGTCTTTTCAATTCTTTATTTTAAACTTTAGTTATGACCAATTTTTTTCTAGCTCAGTGATCTGATGCACAAACTTTTATAGAAAAGTTTCTTCTGTTAGCAGAATATTTAGTTATTAGCATCACAGAGACAAATCATGGATAACAGAATATGCTTTGTGATTGTTATGGAGTTCTTAGGTAAGAAATACATACTCCTATCGCAAAGGAAT
The DNA here is from genome assembly GCA_013400215.1 of Cisticola juncidis. Classification (NCBI taxonomy): domain Eukaryota; kingdom Metazoa; phylum Chordata; class Aves; order Passeriformes; family Cisticolidae; genus Cisticola; species Cisticola juncidis. Next base: position 3,470,388 of record VXBR01000779.1, read on the forward strand.
TTTCAATGCAACTGCTGATGGGAGGAATTTTGCCCCCAAGTATATTCTTTGTCCAAACCAAATGAATGTTGCCAGTAATTATATTGATGAACAAGAGTAGCTCAGTGCTGAAAATGCTTTTTACCCAATCATTTACTGAATTCACAGACTTGGTATAAATTTTTGTATCCTTCCTAACCTGTGTGACCTGCAAGCCCCTCTTCCTTTTACGACAATTCATTAATTCATGCATGTCTGTCATTTCCACATGGTCAGTATAAAACTATAAATCATAAAATACAGTTTTAAAACAAAACTTATGGTGTAGGTACAGAACAGTTTTTCAGAGTCATAGCAGCACGATAACCTCACTGGGACCAGAATTTGGCCCAGTGCAAATATTTCATTAGATTAAAGGAAAATATTTCAGTATCCCTCAACTGAATTCCAGACTAGGATAATTAACAGATAACCAACATTTTAGGAGCAATATTAAAATGCCCTTTAAAAAGGGCACTATTAAATGGTGAATGTACCTTTAGAAATTCTGGTATGTTTTATTAGATATACTTAAATTTGTAGGAACCTCAAAAATTAATGATCCCGTTTAGTGCTTAATATTAATTTACTTCTCTGATGTAGCATTCATTTTAAAACAAAAAATCTGTAGTGGATACTTCAGGTCAATAAGCATTATGTTTTCTAGGAAAATTCATAATCTTCATTTCCTTATTCCCTGCACAGCATTCCTGAGTCTGCAGTGTCATTAGCATTGGGGTTTTGTCCATGCCTACTACCAATCAAATGAAATTTTTATAGCAACAGAGAACAAAATCTGGAATCAGCAAAAATGTGTTATTCAAGTCAGTAGCCATACTATATCCAGAGTCCACTATACAGAGCCTTTCCACAGGTGAGCCCATGGCAGGACAAAATAAAGCAGTGACTTAAGAGCACTGATGGTGCCCAGTCTTTGCTGACAAGCACCAGAGCAGTGCAATCCCCTTGGCAGCTTCTCAGCAGAGAGTTCTTTTTCTGCCTTTCTGCATAATGATATTGTAATTCATGAGGATCCACATTTGATTTATAACACAATTCTTACCCTTCCTGTTGACAAACACCTCTTCATTATCTCCTGCAACCCTGGGCTCCTCTGACCTACACTTGGGAGCACCAGGGGAGCACTGGGGGTAGCTCCAGCACTCACTGACATTGGCTCTGTGCACAGCAGCTCCCCAGAAAGCAGCAGTGTGGAAAACTGAGAAACTGGAAGGGCTAGAAAATGTCAAGGTGTTCCCTTAAAGGGCATTTGTGAACGATGAGACCAGTTAAAGTTTGGTCTCACATTAATATTTCTGTATCGTTGCTCCACTAAAAAATGTGCCTCTTCCATGTATGCAGTTCTTGTTTTATCTGACAGTGATTTTTATATTCCAAGTATTAGGTACTATGAAATGCTGTATTTGGTTTAGGTAACTGCTAAGGGAGTTAAACAGTGTTTTGATGGAGAAGACTGCAGCTGATATATATTTACAGATACATATTTATAGCTACTAAAACCTGTGTAATCTACAGCTATTGTTGGCCCCCTCTTTCTTTTCATTTTTAGTAACAATGGCATTAATTCAGAATCTGATGCATCTTCTCCATGGGAAATATTTCATGTTCTGTTGGGAAATGGATTTTATGATCTAATAATAGATTTATTCCATCACTGGAGATTTTTCTCTCTCTTGTTAGCAGCTCAGATATTTTAAAAGTTACTGTGGTCTTTCTTAGGCAAAGCCTTCCTCTGACAGAACTTCAAAAAGGAAAGACAGACATCCTAAACTACAAAGGGTCATGTCATTTTGCAGACACGCTCAATTCTGAAAACCTCCTTGGATTAAGCAAGCAGAATGGTTTCTACCAAGCTAGGCAAAGTAGTTTAAAAGTTAAAATTTAAAAAATGTTATTAAAAAGTTTTAAGGTTTAAAAAGTGTTGTTTTCCTTATGATCAGTTCTAGAGAATTGTCCTTCAAAGCACAGAGATAGTGGATGGAAGGCTGCCACCTTTTGGTTAAATTCTGGGATGTGGTTCATTTTATAACCAGAGGCAACTTTGCAACTGACCGGGTTGTGAAAAGATACCTTTGCTCCCTTTTGCCATTCTCACAAATAAAAGGAAACAACCAAAAACAAAAAACAACACCCCCCCAACCAAAAAAAAAAAAAAAGAGAAATTGTAACTAGAAGAGAATCTCTTTTGCATAGGTCTGCATATGTGTTACATATACTGTCTCTGTGGAGAACAAAATTTAATTGGGAGAAATTCTAAAGGCTGTGTTTTCTGGGAGGGCTCTTGTTTACAAGCATGTTGGAGAGATGGAGAAGGATGAGAAAAAAATCAGTCATGTAAAGTTATTAACAGTAATTTGTTAGGATGGATATTCAGGTAGCCTGAACTGTAACAGATGTGCCTTGATTAGGTACCTAAGCAGTGCCTACACTTAGATGTGTGTAAAATTGATATACACACATAAAATTGTCTGTGAACACTTATCAAAGATGTTTCTAAACTTAGAGCCAGGATACTCCATTGATTTTGTCCTCTCACTTCCATCTGCAGTGTAAATCAATAATTAAGCATGAGAACCAGTGACCTCACTTGTTTACTGTGTTGGACTCCTTAGTGTAGTCCTTTGGAAAGCTTTTCAGAACAATATAATAGGAAGAAATTTAAACCCAGATGAGTACAGTGTTTTCTAACACCAGACTTTTTCATGCATTAAACCAGGTCTGAACTCTGCAAGGCTACAGAGCGAATGCTTAGCTTCTGCAGATGCTGGGTTTGCATTGCTCTCTAACTCTGTTGTGGAAGGGAGAAGGGGCAGCAGAACAGCAAAGTGCTCAGTGCCATTATCACAAATTAATCTAAATTAGAGAGGCAAATTGATTTCATTAGGTTTTGTGGAAGTGTTAACATTACTTGGTCTGTTTCCCCTCTGTTGTAAATTCTTCTGTACATTCTAAGGCACAGGTTAGAGAAGTCATGAGCAACTTTCTGGCAATTTAGAATATTTGCATGTTAGACCTTTGATATCAGAGATAAGCATGTGTAGGTACATTTTGGTTTTCCACTTTTCTTAATTAAAGGCAGAAGAAAGGGACTGCTCTCGGTGTGTCAGCTGGATTTAAGTGGTTCTGCTGAGGGTAAGTGCCAGGCCCTCGGTGCAGGTTACGGCATTAATAATGCAGGGCTACAGGAATTTGCAGCGCTGATGCCTTTGAACATTCAGGCCCTTGTGTGCAGAGCAGGAGGAACAACAAGCTACTTAAAAATGCATGGCACTAAGTGTGACAAAAACTGTTTATCTCTGCCAGAAGATAAGGGGGCTTTGAAACCCCTGTATTAATTAAAAAATATCTCCTGGTCAAACCTTTAAAATAAGCAGGTGAGCAAACCTACTTCTCTCCTCAGCAGTGACAGGGATGATGCCAAAATGTTTTTCCACATTCTACACTCACTGCATTGAATTATCCATAGTATGGTGTGTCCTTCCTGAAAGGGGTGCAGAGGCCAAAGCATGCTGACATAATAAGAAAAACACTGGGGGAAAAATGTGTGGGAAGAGAAGGAAAAGAAAGAATGCATGTTTTGTTTAAAAGCATGACCTGTCCTCCCACTGCAGCAACTCCCCCTTGACAAAACAACTCTTGATGATATCTCAGCTTGAAATCTCTTTAAATGGAACAGAAATTAAGAAGGAAGCTTTCTTAACAAGGAAAATACCCTGGTATGTACTCAGACTTGAGGAGGAGGGAGGAAGGTAATTACATGTTATATAAACTTCCAAAATAATATACTTGGAAGCTTCTCTTTGTGAATGCAGAGAATATGGGATATTAATCTAGAGGAAATAAAAAATGACAACCGAGTGATAAACAGTCTGAACTTCATGTTCTTGAATTAAATTTCGTGGCCTAATCATCACAGTGATTCTAAATCACACAGATGAGTTGCAGGGAGAAACAGAGGAGGAAGCAGTTCAATATAAGACAATGTGTTTAGAAAATGACTGGAATATAATCTGATCATGAAACACTGAAAACTAAGGAGGTGACTGAAACCAATGGCAAAATTCTTATCAAGTTCAATGGGCCACTATATTATACAAGGTAGGATTTTTCAGAGCATTGAATATAATTGGGTGCTACCCTGGATATTGTCATGATTAATATTTCTCTGAGTAGTGGTCACAGGAAATTTTTTTTTCCAACAGTGCCCATTATTTTCTGTATTCCATTGACATACAGACTCCCTTTTCCCAGTAACGTTTTATTTCTCTCAACTCTTAGATTGTGTCACATTTTTGGTACTCTTCCCAGAGAGAAAGAAACTAATTCTGCAGCCCTTCATGAGGCCAAGGTCTTTTTTAAAGTAGACGGGATGAACAATGTCACGAACATGGGACATACATGAAACAATGCTTGTTAATAATGCAGTCAAGCAGGAGGGCACTGTGTTTTGTGTATCTTGTGCAATTTTGGGGAAAAAGGAATGCTGCTGCTCCCAAGAGCTGAGCTGATGCTCAGAGCCCCATCCTGCGAAAGAGGCACTGCAGTGAAGCACTGCCAGCTCGACACAATGACATCTGTTTGGGCTCAGTATCCTCTGGTCTCAAAGGACAATAAGGGAGACAAAGTAGGATATTTCTCCATCAAATGACAGATTATGTTATATTATTCTAGTACGCTCTTTGTGACATCCCAGAGCACTGGCAAGGGATTTAGTTGATGAGCATGTAGGAAAAAAAACATGAAACACCTGAAGATTCTTTTAAAAGACTATTTTAGTTAGAAAAAGGGATTGTATAATTCATGTTCTGAAAAGCTAGCAATATGGAAAGCTTTCTGGAAAACTACCAATACTGACATTCCTAGAGATACCTTTTCTAGGATTCACTGACATTGGTGTTTCTTTGATATATGTGATACTCCGTAGCAAATCATTAAATACTCAAGAGCAATCTACATGGTTTCTCAATTAGCAATTTATATAGTGGCCTGGAATATATTTCTATTTTGTTTCCCCCACCTTATGCTCCACTCAGAATCTTCTTTCCCATTCCAAAGTTCAGGAAAAAAATTAATGTTAAATCTGTAACTTTACAGCAAAAAGCTTTTAGGGCATACATAGGTGATGTGGTCAAGGTCATGTAGCTTGATAAAATAAACATAAGCAAGTATTTTAAGACTCTCTTTTGAACTTTTTGCTTGCACATTGTATAATAGTTTACTCTGTTGCTTCAAATAAATCACAGAAAAAAAGCCCTTATATCCCTGAATACCTCATCTTTCCTTTAAGAACAAGAAGATACAATCTGGCATGTTTCTTGGGTAAAATATGAAAATAACAAATCCCAAACAAACTCACTCCATATCCTGGCAGACAGTTTTCTGAACAGACGACTTGAAATAGCAATGAAAATAATTTTAATGAATGAATGTCATGTAGCATTCCTATTCCAATGTTTTCTCTTTCTAGGGGATTTCTGTTCACACTCACCTTTTCACCAACACCTCCAACAGAGCCGATTGAGCCTGGGGGGCCTTGAGGACCCTACGGTGATAAAAAAAAATCGTTATCCCAAAAATCGTTATCCAAAATAGAGTGCTTATTACTCAATTAGCAAGACAAAAAAATAAGTTGATTCTTACATCAGCTCCGTTAGGACCCTGGGGACCTCTTGGACCTGGTGGGCCAGGTGGACCCTGTGTTAAAGAGACAGTGTGATATGACAGAATCATAGAACAGATATAATAAAGTGACAAGCATGAAGAATTTCTGAATAATGAAAAATAATACACTCAGTCTGTAGAAGGCTTTGAATCTTCACCATGCAGCAGGAAGAGCAGGGCCAGCTCGCTGCCTGCTGGATGAGTGCACGGGGTGACAGGAGAGCCAGGCTGTGTCACACCTGAGCTGGACATGACCTGATGCTTAGGAGCCCTGAGGATTGGTTCTTTCCCCACAGTGTGCCCATCCCACTGACAGAGACCCTGGGCCAGCTCGAGTGTCCGTGACAGCCCTGGGGCAGCACTGCACATGGTGCCTGCAGATGGGCAGCACTGAAGCATCCACACTTGGCACAAGGGGCTGGAGGCCAATGCAGAGAGTGGAGAGCTTGCAGTCAGGAACAGCCCACAAGGCATTGTGTCAGCAGGAGAAACAGCTGGAAAATGCATCACCCAGGGAAAGGAAACAGAGCCAAACTGTGTGTACCATCGTCTGGCCTGCAAGTACCTGATGCTGTATGATAATAACAATGGTCTGAACCTCAGGAAGGCAGCTCCAGACTCTCTGCTGCAGGGGTATCTACTTTTCCTCTTTCTTTCCTGAACCTGATTGTCCCTATCCTGTCTCAGGCACACAGAGCATCTGCTTTGCCATCTATCTTTCAGTATTTTCTCATGGTACATAAATCTCGATCTTAATGATGAGGGTATAGATGTGGGAAAGCAAAGTAAATCCCAGAGAGAGTTTATACAGCACAAAATGTTTCATACTCAGTCACCAAGTTCAGGAGTATCTTATCAAATGGTGACCTATAGAGAAAAGACAGTAATCTATGGAGAATATTTATGTCTTTCAGAGTGACAAGCAGGGAATAAGCCTTACCATCGGGCCCACATCACCATTTTCACCTTTTTCACCTGGTGGGCCAGGCAGACCCTAAAAAACACAGAGAAGAATACTATAAGTAGGGTCCCTGGGATGATTAGTTATAAATCAGTATGAAACAATGTAAATCAGATCTACACATCAAACTTGTGAACTTGGGAGGGGGCAGGATGGTGGAACAAGAAGAAAAAGACCTATTTGCTTTAAAATGGAAAGAAAGGGAAGAGAGTTCTTCATATTGTAGTAAACGTATAGGCAGTCCTAGGATGCTTAAAGTAGGTGACACAATAAATTTGGAGGGAAAAAGCTCCCAAAAAAACGCACAGAGAAATGCTATGCTGGGTGATTTTAAAATCACTGCCAGGATTATCCAGAGCTCAGGTGGGATGTGGATAATTTATGCTCTGAAATATATATATATAAGTCCTTCTGCATTAAATCTGTTGTTTATGCATGAACCCCATCAGCATGGGTTCTTTCAGTTCTAATTAATTGATGCTATCATTATTTAATAAAAGACAGTAGTCATTCAGTTTCTGACACAGAAATCAGTGTTCTTACAGATATAAGATGAAATAATAAAGGAATTTACCTGCAAGCCAATAGGGCCTGGGGGCCCAGGGAAGCCTCGGGGACCTTCATCACCTTTTTGCCCAAACATCCCTTGTTGACCTCTTGGGCCTGGCTCTCCATCACCTCCCTGTTTGGAAACAATGAAGAGCAAAACCATCACAGCTCTGATAACAACAGGAAAAGTGCCATGGAAATGGCTGGAAACCAACTACAAAAGGGCTCAGGATCACACTGAGTGTCTCTACAAATGCATGTTCCCCATCTTGGCTGAATGAAATCTGTTACACAAACAGAATACCAGCACATGCCCTGGTTTAATATAGGTCAATTAGGGCTGCATGTCTCACAGAAATTTTCCCTGAATTCTCCCTCTCTATCACATCTGCATAAATATTCTAGCTGTTGCATACTTATGTAGATATCAGTAGTAAAGAGTTCTGCCAATATTCAGGGTAAAATAATTCAGAGCCTTCTAAATAGAAATAAGCCTTCTAAAAAATAACACCAATCCACTTGGTATCAGGTGGATTTTAAAGAGACACTCTATTTAACTGCATCTGTACTGAGCTGCCAAACACCCCAGAAAACAGGTTCACTGAAAGGATGGCCTCCATTCACTATTTCCAACATTTAGTTCTTTAATAATTTTTTAAAATAATTGCTCTGCTTTAAATCTGCCGTACAGTAACACCAATGCAGGCTTGTTTACACTAAGAACTGCATGTAAGTGTGCAGGGACAGAACTGTTAGTGGTGTTTTGAAATCTATTCCTGAGTAAGAAGCAGCAGTTCAAAGTCAGTATCAGCTGAGTTCTGCAAGGCTGGGGCTGCAGGAGGTACTCACAGCTATACCCGGGGCTCCCACAGGACCCTGCAGACCTGGTGGACCTGGAGGACCCTGCAACAAACACATCCAAAGGACAAGTTAGTGACTGTCACATCTGCAACGAGATTAAAAGCAAATACACACAGCAGAGAAAACCCAACCTGCAAGATGACAACCTATTCAGCATTTCCATGTTTCTCCATGGAGGATGTAACATCATTCTCTAGTCCTTTCCATTCACTACAAACTATCTCTCAAAAACTCAGATTTTCACATCTATAACTGACAATACTGGAATTTGTTAGAAGCTCATTTTTAATGGATATGTAGAATAGTTTCAGAATAGCTTTCCATGTGAACATGAATCAAAATGAATTTTTTTTTTTCCCAGTAAAAAATCCCAAAACTTTCTAATTTTTCAAATGAGATTTATGCAAAATATCCCTCAAGCTTTAAAACATCATCTCAAAATCTATCTTTAAGTTAAATGCCTATTTTTTGGAGCAATTTTTATGAAACTGCTAATTATTCTTACAATAGCACAAGCTTATTTTGACCTCCAGGAGACATGAAAAAGTGCAAGTTCTTGCTGAGCACTGGGAATCACATTCTCTTTGATACTGTCTCTTATTCACCAGAATGGCAAAAAACTCCCAGTCTCTGAGAGGAACATTTTTTTTCCTTTCTCCCTGCAGAATAATAACTAAGTTATATTGCACATAGTTAGAAGTCAGTCATGCAGATGTGATATAATGAAGCTACCAGAGTACAGGAATGCAAGACACTACTCTATGATGAGCTTTAAATGATGTGATAATTTGAATCACCTTTTCACAACACTAGAGGAAGTAGACTGATAAAGAGTGACACTAAGGAGGCACAAAACTCAACAACTGGAACTGGCTAATTCCAGCCTATTTCAGATATCAAGTTGCCTGCAACTTCTAGGCTTTAAATTCTGGTTTAGAGCAGAATAATGCTGGGATTTATAGACTTTACTAGGGCTAAAATCAGATTATTGTGCTCTTTATAAGGGAATTAAATAAAGGGACTTCTGAAGTCTTATAGTCTATTTCTTTCTCTGGGATTTACATATTTTGGAGCATTTTACTTTCTAGGGAGTATGAAGCATCAAGCTCTGTATTTCTTCTCCTTTACAGCTTTATTTTTGTCCCATACCTGATGGCAATACATAAAGCTGTCTAGCCTCTGTGGTGACATATCTAAATGAAAGGACTCCAAGGAATGCTGCAGCTGACTGGGAAGTGTTACCATGAGAAAGAGATTTGGCATACATGGATTTTCCTACACTCTGTGAGATGCTTCAACGTGCTGCTTCATTTTATAGGCTCTGGAATGAGGCCTACACATTTTTAAACTCATTTAAAAACCCATTTTGATATAAAGCCCTGTTGGAACGTACTCTACAATTGATTAATGAGGAGTTATTTGGACACATGTCCAGATTCTTTTTCTCCATTGCTCTGGAGGGCAAATGGAGGAAGACTGATTAAAATCATGAGAGAATCTTCAGTTAATTAAGGCAGCTGTGATAACTGCAGAGGGTTTGAAGTTCAAGAGAGGACAGCACATCAACAACAAAATTGTGCTGTCTTAGCTAGAATGCACCAACATAGTAAGGCACAGTATTTTCAAACCCACAAAATAAATCTTTGTTAGTTTCAATGGGGAATTGAAGATTTTTCTGGCTCTTCTTAAGCAGGAAAGATGAATCAGTTCTTTGATGAGGATCCTTGCTGTGATCAGGTTCTAAATGCCCACCAAGGCCTTTTGTGAGTGGTTTGAGATTGTAAATATCTGTTCTTTATGTCCTGTGATTTCAGAACTGGGTACTTCCTCTTCAGAACCTTTCAGAGGTGACCAACAAATGCTTTCTCACTGCCCCAACAGGCATCTGTCAGCATGTTGAAAGGAAAGCAGATTTAAAATAAGCACATTCTGAAATTGTCAGGGTTGAATGAATGACTGCCGTTGAGGGCAAATAGATTCAAGACCTGTGACTCCAACTGGAGTTACATTCACTTCAGCTAAGGCCTCAACACTGAATCCTGCATTTCAGGGAAAATGTGCAATATTCTCAAATGCATTAAACCTTGAGACTGGAGTCCAGGGTACATTCTCAAATGATGATGCTGCAGACACTTCATTTGTAAAGCAGGTCTGCTGGAACAGGCCCAAATGCATCAGTACTCACTATGGGAACTGTGGTCACAGTCTAATGCTCAGCATAACTAGCTATGCTAAAATTATCTGAAACAGGAGAGTGCAGCTTGGGTTTTTTCCTGAATTTCTCTGATGCAAAGCATCTCTAATGAAAAGGATGGCACAGGGGAAAATAGGATGTGCCTGTGATCATATGCAAAGCCTCAAGTGGAACTGGATCAGAGGTTGGAACTAGCTCATCCTGAAGTTCATTTCCAGCCCAAGACATTCTGTGATTCTGTAATTCTATGAGCAATTTGCTTGAGTACATATCCTCCCATAAACATCATCTGATAATATGCAACCCATAAATTTGGTGTAATTTTTAAAAGTAATATGCTGTTCTGTAACTTGTTAATGTCAAAAATCACACTGTTTTCAAGATAGGTATACTTAGCCGTGAATACCCCTGTGTTGAGTTCGGAGCTTTGCTAACTGTGAATAGTGTTGAAATACACCAATAAAAGGGATCTTTCTGCCATTACTTCTCAATTTTTTCTTTAGGAAAAGTATTCAAGTAAAGTACCAGTTTATCTTGAAATTGAACAGAAATGAAAACACCATTTTGCATTTTTAGGAAAGAAATTACAATCAAATGGAAATAAATAAATGCTAGTTTTAATCTTTCTAGCTTCAAATTTCACAGTGAAAAAAGCTTAATTTTAGTCTGGCCTACATAAAAAAAGGAAGGGCTTGAACTTTAGAATTAATGTTTGAAGACAGAAAAAAAGTCAAATCAAAACAGTAGAAACCTGATTAGTCCTAGGTTTACAAATAGGCCTAATTATAATATATGAAAACTTGTATAAGCCATTTCAACTGCCATCAGTTAATTGTTTTCCCCAAGAATTAGATATCCTTTAATTTTTTTTAAACTACATGAGTAGATTCCTCTGCTTAGTCTCCATAGTTTTCATCCTCATGGCTAAGAAGCCAAAGCTGGGTATGTTCACAGTAAGAGAACATATGGGAATTCTTGGTCTCTCCAGTCCAAATTCCACAGAATGGAGGAATTTCAATGGTACAGGCAGAGTGTTTAAGAATATAGTTTATATTTTGTAATGATCTGTAAGCTCTAGGAATATGAGCAATACTAAATACATGCCTGGATCTGTAAGTACAAACCTCTAGTGTTGCATTAAAATTGTTTTGAACATTTTAGGACTGTGACTTTGTTTCTGCTCGTTTATGTAGCAAGGCTACCTGCACACGTCATGCATGAATACCTTTTATTTACAAAGAACAGATGTAATGCACAGAGGCTTTTGCTACTCACGTTGTCTCCTTTGTCACCTTTACTTCCTTTCTGACCTGGTTCACCAATTTCACCCTGTAATTGAAAGTTAAAAGTTAGACTTGTTTAAAATGGTCTCCTTCACACTTAGCTGAAGTCAGTATCATGGTATCTCTAAATGTTCCCTTTGATATGATTATTCTGTGTTTTATGCTGCTGCTTCATGAGTGAAAGCCTAAAGGGAGCAATTCTGCAGTGATCAATAATATGTCATAATAATCCAGATATTGATTGCTGAATTGAAAAGGGCAACAAGACCTGGCTTTGAAGTATAATGCATCTGAGCTCTAAATAAAGGAAATTGTGTTGCTCATGTCATCTTCCATATGAATTTATAATGAAAGTACCCTGATTTACAGACTCACATAGCTGTTTCTGACTGTACAACTGCTTCTCACTGGAGTGTACAGTACTTCAAAACTTCAAAATTATTCAAATCACCAAGAAACCATGCTAGAAAGGAATGTTTTCATTACACAACAATAAAAGACAATGAAATTGAATCACAGAAAATACTGTCTGTGGGATAAATAACACTCATGCATCACACAAATGAATGTTGAAATCTTCCTTTCCCTTGTACTAACAGAGACGTGCTGGGTCAAGCAGCCACACCAAATGATCCTGAAAGGATCCTTCTGCCAGAGGTGAACAGAATATCTGTGCTGTGAACATAATTATTTTGACACCCTCAACCTATCAGCACAACCTCTGGTGGTTCTGACTCCCTGTATCTTACTGAAGACATTTCATCTTCACTAAGATACAGTATCTTCATTCAGTAGACCAAGTTTCTAAAATAGGCAAAAATCAATTTTTGCATTGCTTGCCTTATTTTGCCACACTTTCATGTTTGTTTCTTTGCCAGGATAAATGTTATTCTACTAGTTCTTTAACACAAATCCCAGTGTCCCATGGCATCTGTCCCTCAGACATTTGGTTATAGAACAGGTTTTTAGGTATATTTTGCAGTAGGCAGAGGGAATTTGGGCAATGCAGGGATAAGATTTGTTGCTTCATCACCCTATTTATTGTGAGGAGAGCTACAGAGAATGGTACTGACAGATCTTCTGCCAGATGCACTAATACCAATTATAATGATTCACCTTGTCACCATCTTCTCCAGGAGAACCACTAGGACCAGCAGGACCAGGAAGTCCTACAGGGCCCTGTATTCCATCACGCCCAGCTGGACCTTGGGGACCTTTTTCACCCTGGTTTTGAAGAAAATTAAACAATCCACATTATCACAGGAGAGTAGTGAAAATTCCTTCATTACACGGTGTCACAGTACTAACACAAAATTAAAAAATACCCAGCAAAACAGGAAACACCACAACAGAAAGAAAACTAACAAGGGAAGAGAATATATAAGAGAATTATATGCAGTAATAATGGAAGCTGATGCCAAAATACCCTTGTACTCTAATGCAGAGTGGCTGGGCACAAAGTTTTAATGAAAGACGATAAGAAATGTTTTACTTTGTACGTATTTGTAACTCTAAGATGAGGAGGCTGAGTATTCTGAGAATACGCATTGAACAGGCAAAGAGCAGAGTGGGAGCTGGAGCATTCTGGATGCAGAGTGGGAGCTGGAACATTCTGGGATGCAGAGTGGGAGCTGGAGCATTCTGGGGGGAGGGGGGGGGG
>VXBR01000779.1:3491638-3579973 GCA_013400215.1 Cisticola juncidis
TTTTTTTTTTTTTGTGGAATCACTGATTATTATTAAGTATAGCTTTCTAAGATTGTTATGCAATTTCTGATACAAAAGTTAATATACCTATTGATATGGTCCTTTTAATATAGCAAAAGCAACTGCCTTATCCATAATATAATCATTAAATGCTGGTCTCATGAAGTCAACTATGAAATGAAATCATGTACCTGAGGGCCAACAACACCACCAGGACCAGGAGGACCAGTTTTTCCTTGAAAACCCTGTAAAATAATTATAGAATAATACATTACACTTTAAAAGTTATTGGAGAGCAAAATTCATATCTGTGCTGGAGAGGTGAATGAGAAATTCCATGTCACACATTCCTTGTCTTCAGGAAATAAAAAAGAAAAATCTTTTTTGTCTGTGTATGCTTAGAAATGAAATGCTGATTAATCTCTTTCCATCTCTGTTTCCATCTCTCTGAGGTGGTACAGCAGTAAAAATTGCCATCAGTTTTACAGATCTGTCTAGGAGAACTTGATTAGATGAGTTTGAATGCATAAGTGATGCAGCTAAAAGAGAGTTGAAAATACATTTTTACATATGTATATAATGAATCATAAAGCCTGAGATAAAAATGCTTTTTAAAGAAAGACACAGATGGAAGATTAAGTTGCAAGGGCATTAAAGATAAAGTGGAGGTGAAACAAAAAAAAATGAAAATAAATAAGGAACCAGGGAAGGTGAAGGTTATACAAAAATGATAGAAAAGGCAACATGAGTGCCACAAAAAGAGAGAAGCTAATGAGAAATCAGTGTCATGTGAAAAACAGAATAGAAAGGAAATACTTTTGAGTCAATTTTTTAGAACATGGGCAAATTTTATAGGATTTTCATTTTCTAATCAGCAGTCCCAGATTTCAGGCCAAAATAGTCAATAAATGGAATGAGACTATCACTTTATAATAGCACTGTTTAATGCATCTTTGAATTATGCTGTGTTATTCCTTTCAAACATTGGAAGAGTGTTGGACAGGCACATGGGTGGGTCACATTAGGGTACCACACAATACTATACCTGCCTAACAGCCTGTGTCTGCCTCCTGCTCTGCTCACCCATGTAAAAGCACAGGGGGCATCTGGCCCCAGTTTTTTCAAATATTGGCCCTTACTCAGCTTTCCTCTGGGCACAGGCTGACTGAGAGTTGCCCCTATTTCATCAGTTCCTGTTTGAGCTTTTCTGCCTCAACCTGATTCTGTTCTGGTTGTTAGCCAGATGTTACCAGGGTTCAGTTTGGCCAGTAACTCAGGCGCTCTCTCAGACCTCTGAAATGATCTGGATTAAAAAAACAAAACAAAAAACCCCCCCAAAAACCAACAAAACAAACAAAAAACCTCCCACCCTTTTGTTCTACTGACAGAAAATCAGAACTGCTGCAGATGGAGTCATTCCCATGTCCCTTCCTTTACACAATCAAAGCTTCTGCTGTAAGCTTGTCAGGAAAGACAAAGGATGTTGAACATCACCCACTTACTGAAAGCACCTTGAGAAAACCTGCTAATCTCAATATTGTAGAATCAGTGATAGTTTGTTTCCTGATGCTAATGATGGTTCACTACCCTGCTTTCTGTCTTTTGTTACAAGCTTATCTATTCCTACAGACTCAGATTTTTAAAAGATGAAATGCTTTACTGTAGTAAGAAGTATATTTCTATTTTATCTTTTCACAAGCATAAAGTACTAAATTCTTCCATACTAGCAGACAATCTAGAAATTTTCACTGTTGATGCCTCCTGCCAAAACTAAGATTGACATTACTGAAATTCATTATAACTTCTAAGAACAAACTGGCATAATGTTGGTTTTCAGTATAAGGCTTATTCCTGCAGTTATATTCCAAATTATTTATCATGATACTACTGTTCCTATGTCTACAATTCCAACAATGTCAGTTCTTCAAAGTGTAGATGTCTTACTGGGGGAAAAAGTTGCAGTCACCTTGGTTGCTGTCAACATGAGCTTATTATTCCATAAACAAACTGCAGAGTGCAGCCTGTGAATGTGGCTCTTTAATTTGTTAAGCTTGACTATGTCTCTTATCCTAATTCCCTAATTGCTGAAATGCCCATATGCACCAATGAACTTTATAATAAGATATGTGTCTAAATAAGAAATAGAATTCTTAATACTCTTATCTACCAGTGAGTGCAATGAAATTTTTCTGTTTATACGTTTTTTAAAAACTTGATATGTTCATCAGGAAAAGAAAGTCAACAAGCCTACTTATTGATTTAAAACCATCAGGTTTTCTACAAAAACACGTCTATGAGAACCCATGGGGGAAAATATTTTACACACAGTTTTGGCCCAAGTTTACAAACACAGGGCAGAAAACAATTCTAATGAAAAGCTGCATTTGCTTCTAAGTTACTCAAGGGGTTTTTTATCAGTATAACCCCACTAAACAGAAAGTGAGACAAAATTAGAGAACCATAGCACAGAAGGAATCCTGAGGGACCTGGTTCAAATTTCACACAGTAGCAGAGTCCATAGTTTTCCTGTATTTTGAATATTTTGTTACAAGTCATATCACACAATCAGAATGGCTGAGGTTGGAAGGGACCTCTGGAGTCATTTTTCCCAACTGCTCTGCTGAAGCAGGATGCTGAGAGCTGGTTGCTCAGGAATTTGTCCAGATGGCTTTTGAATACCTCAGATGGAGGCTCTGCAGCCTCTCTGGGTACTCAAGGACAGTCCTTGGTCACCCTCACATGGAGAAAGCATTTCCTGATGTTCAGATGGAACCTCTGTGTTTCAGTTTATGCCCACTGCCTCTTGTCTGGTCCCTGGGCACCAGGGAAAGAGCCTGGCTCCATCTTCTTTATGGCTCCCTTCAGGTATTTCTGCCCTTGGGTGACACCTGAGCCTTCTCCAGGCTGAGCAGCCCTGCTCCATCAGTCTTTACTCACTGCAGAGATGCTCCAGTCCCTCAGTCACCTCAGTGGCCCTTTGCTGGCCACCCTCCAGGAGCTCTCTCTTGTCCTGAGCAGCCCAGAACTGGACACTGCTCTGGCCTCAGCAGGGCTGCACAGAAGGAAAAGATCCTCTGCTGCAGCACAGGATGCTCTCCCTTTTCTCTGCTGTACTGGCACATTGCTGCCTCATGTTCAAAACAGTAAAACCAAAGGGAAAATTGTAACTTTTAAACAGTGAACAAAAGAATGTTTGACCTTCCTGCATTGTAAACAATGATTACAATTGATCCTTATGGTACACAACACAGTCTTTGCATCATTGCAAAGAAAACGAACAAAGGAGGAGTCAATCATGTTTCACTCACACAAAAGCCACTATCATTGCAAAGCATTACAATGTCAAAATGTTACAATACTAGTATAAGAAAATAGAGGTTTTTAAAGGGATGTGTGCTCCTCCTTCCAGCACTGGAAGTGACTCAGCAGTCACTAAGAAATTTCCAGTGAAGCTGGAGACTAAAACACATTCTACATGCTGAGAAAATTTCTCTATAAATTAATTTATGGCTTTCTCTAGCTCTGAAAAATCCAAGTGAGAATTTTTATTCTATAATGGAATATAAGTAACATTCTGTAACGACAGAAATAGTGTGTTTTTAAAGATAATTCAATTTCAAGTATTGCATAGTATTTTTTCATTTTAATGCCAGAATTTATTCATTGTGATACCTAGAGGAGTTACATAGTTTCAAAATTTTATTTTAATAGGTTCAATCATTTCTGATCCTACTTTCCAAAGGTCTTGGCTTTTCAGTTTTCTAGCTGTTTATCATCAATAAGACTTTTTTTTTGTGTGTTACTATTTTTGGTACATGACATTCAGTGTACAGTAATTGTCTGAAAAGTCTTAATTTAAATTGAGATCTGGATATTAATCTCTTTTACCTGTATTGAATATTTAGTCTCATTCTGATGTTACTGATTGGACATAGCAAAGAATAACCTCACACTATTATCATTGGAGCAAAATAAAGCTTTCTCATGCTCCATCTACAAGAAAAGTACAGTTATGTAACCTCTTGGTGCCAGCCTCTTTCCCTTTTCCCTGTTGCCTCCATTTCTTTGGTTTTGTCACATAATCATGACCTTTAGGACAACACTAACACAGCAGAGTACATTTACTTACAGTCTCACCCCGCTGTCCTGGGTGCCCAGGCAGGCCATCTTTTCCAGGTGGACCCTGAAATTATAAAATACATAAATCAAGCAATTTCTTAGCCATTCTCAAAAAGAAAAAAAAAAGTCTGCAATTAGCTGTCAGAATCTCTGCTCTGTTTATTTCTAGACTAGTCTCTGGTAAACTTCAACTGCTCCTATATTAGCTAGCTAGGATTTTAATGATATTTTTCCTTGTGTTCTTCTTATTGTGTCTTAAAAATTGCTTGGAGAGTCACTGTTGTCAAATACAAACATGTTCAAAATAGATTTCCGTAAATTCAGAAATCATGGAAAGTCCCTATACTTACACTTTTCTTTGGTTATTGAATCAACACAAATCTAAGCATTACAAATTACTTGATGAAATTTCAGGTTTTGGATTTGGAAATACAAGTAACAAATGCATGGCAGAAATAAAAACAGGTGGTTTGTTGCTTTTGTACTGCACACAAGCAGAGGCACACCAGAAGAGCACCTGAACTGGTCCAGGGGCAGCTCAAATGTGCTGTTACTTCTCTGTGTTTCTGTTAACAATGAATGCCTCCTTCCTCTCCATTTCTCCTCAGTGAATCAATCATTCAAAGGAAACACACAGCAGCAAAACAGCATTTTGTCTGAATTCATGTGTCCCATGGTCACTGGCAGGACACAGCAGACTTGCAGTTTTATTCTCAGTGTCTTAAAGCTGCACCAGTGACTATGTTAAACATGTGAGTCCAAACCCTTAAGGCTCAACAAGAATATTTGTAATCCATACATAAACCATTCCTTACATAAATTTTCAACTATTCACTTCTGAGACACGCTACAAAAATTACCATTCCTGTAGTTGCACAAACCTAATAAAAGAGATACTTACTGGAGGCCCCTTCGGTCCGGGGAATCCAACAGGTCCCTGAGGCCCTTGTGGTCCCTGGATTAAAGGCAACCAAACAAGTGAAGTTTTACTGAGGAGGGATTGAAAAGTTTGTTTCAATTATAAAATATAGGAACCCTGCAGGTAATGTCTGGATTTAAGCATAAAGCCTCAGCCACATTGTCATAAATATTGGTAGCAACAATTCACATGCACAGACACTGGAGGGATTTCCTGAAAGCAGTAGAGTTTGTGTAGGAATGCAGTAAAAAAATGAGGAAAACTACTTACATCAACTATGTTTGCATCTTACCCCTGTGCATAATAAAGTAGGACCAACTGTGAGTTAGAAGCACTCTTCTTCCATGTTGCATAAACCAGGGGATTTAGTTAATAGTTTGGTCATCCTTTTGGCTTTCAGTCAAACATTCATCCTTGGCAATTTCTAAGCTCTAATAATATTTAAAACCAGTACAACTGTACAAAATTCCAAATAGAATAAATTTTTCAGATTCAGATAAATACAGCATTTTTGCTATTATGAAAAATAGTTTAAAATCCCATGATATATGAACATTTTATTTCTGTAGTATTGTATATATGCAGATATATAAAGAAAGAAAATGTTCATGCAGCATGGTTTTACAAATTCAGCCAAAGGTGATCAACTGAGTGCATTGTGTGCACATGTACATGCAGGTATGTGCACATGTAAATATCTGTACACAAAGATATTTACACTAAGTACTGGCTTACACAACTCTTCCTCAAGTTCTTATCAAAAAAACCCCAGAGGTCAGCTTTTAAAATTTACTGTTGAGATGCTGAAAGCTACTGTGTCAACTTATGAAAATCCTTTTTGCTCTTTAGTGTTTAGTGTGCTAAGTGAAATCCTAAATAGTCTTATTCATTTTATATGCTTCCATAGCTGAGTTATGTACCCATGTCATACGTGCATGACTTTATTCTGTTCTATTCTATTTAGTGTATGATGTGTGGGTTTGCTATGACATCAGCTGTAAAAATATGTTAGAAATGTTGGTTTCATGCAAAAGACTTGAAGTAGGAGGCCACATCTCCCAAATTTTTCTACCCTTTTGCTCCTCAGAGTTCCATAAGCCTCATTGCTCAGAGCCCAGGCTTGCAGGGCACAGCTGCCTCCTGCAGTAGGCACAGCAGTGCACAAATGTAGCTGGGGAGAGGGTCCCCAGGGCCCAGCCTGGGAGAACTTCATCTTAAATGAATCTTATTCCAGGGCAGACTTCTATTATACTGAAATATTAAATCTGAATCAATTAAGAAGTGCTAGGCAAAGAGAGAAATCTTTGTGATCTTCCTGCCCTATCCATAATATATATATATATATTTGTTTTCCAAAAAGATGTGTAATTTGGTTTCTGAAACCTTCATAACACACAAATATGCTCCATCTGAGGGTTTGGGTCGTTTTTCAAAATGCCATGTCTGTGAACAAACTGACTTTCCTCATTTGTTCCTGGGTATAACATAAAGTTTTAAAAAAAATAGAGCTTTATAGAGGAATACTACTAAAATTGAGTCAGCTACAAAATACCTGAATAAAATTGGTCAGTCTCTGAAACTGGATTATAGGAACACAACTCAAAGTTTTACATTTAAATGCACCTTCTTTCTCAATAATTTCCCCAATAATTTCTCATGCTTTGAGGCTTTCTAAGGAAAAAAAACTTTACCTTTTTCTTTCCATCACAATATGGCTTGCAGGTTTCAAGTCAGTGGACTGACAGATTATGTGAGAAAAAGCACCAGAATAGTAACAGCGTGCTATCAAAATTACATTTTCATTTTTGTTATTAAATTTTATTTGAACAGTAGCTACACAGGATATTATTATTTGTTATTTTCATGTTTGGTAGCTGAAATAGTCTCAGAGGAGTAGAGATGACAGTTTTATTTTTTGGCTGACACTCACCCCTCTTGGGGAGCAAATAGATGCCTCACACTCATATTACACAAGTGATGAGAGACATGGTGCTCTGTGATTCTTCATCTCTTTGCTTTTATCAGTCTCTCTCCAGGGATGCCTTCATCTCGGATCTGATCATTGTTTTCGTACCCCCACAACTTCTCTTCCTTGCAAACTTTGGAGCTGTCAGCAAACTCCTCTTCCACAAGATTCTGTCATTCCCCTTCTGGTAGGCTGTCCCTGATCCTCCTCAGTGTAAAGCAACCCACATTTCCCGCCTGCCTCATTCTCTCCATCCCACATCCTCGCTAATGCCAAAAAAGGGACACTATGGAGCTGGGGAAAATGCACAAGTAGCTCCCTCCTGAAGAATAACTCCTACAGAACACTGGGGCCTTGCTATGGATATGGGGAGAAGATCTTTAGGCTTCCTATATGAAAAAGGTTAGCAGTTTGATGAAATATGACTACAGAAGAAATGTTTAAGCTTTGCAAAAATACTTTGGCAGAAAGCTCATCCACTTAAACTATGTTTTCAAGTGCTGCCATTATAAATACAATTTATTAATGTTCTTTTTTCTTTACAGTGCTGTACAATGAGCTGCATAGTGGCTTTGTGTATTGATTGGTATGATAATGGCAAGCAGAAAATTTTGTTTTAGAGAGAACAATAGGATTTCTGAAGCATGCAGAAAATATGTTGAAGGGAATTCATAGCTGATCAGAACAAAAAAACTCAGCTGCTTCAAAAAAGCATCTTCTGGATGTGGCTTGAGTGTTTGCTAATCAAATGAACAGGCAGCAAGCTGCAGTAAGTGAGGAATTCAGAAGAACCTAAGCTGTGAGTACATCTGTAATTCACAGGGAAATATACAAAGTGCATGGATGTAACACAAAGTGTGTGTGTACTCTCTGGGTCCTGTAAGTACATAACTGAGATACAGTTGGAAGCTTTGAGCAAACTTCAGCCACCCCATTCATAACTTTCTGAAAAGCATCATTGGGACTGAGGTTTTGTTAGTTCTGGCTACCCTGGTCAAAGCACAGAGATATGAGAAGGAGAACTGAAAATAAAACAACTCTCCCACCCTCAAATCACACTCCTATATAGCAGCAGAAAACATGTACAAAGGTGGCTTTCACAAACCCTTTCGCCTGGCGGGCCGGGAGGACCATCATTGCCTGAAGTGCCCTGGAAAGCAAAGACAGAACGTTCAAGGATTCACATTCATCTAAAAGAAACAGCCTGCAGCCAATCCATGCAGGGTGCTTGACAATTACCTTTGCACCTGGTTTACCAGTGGGACCTCTGGGACCTCTTGAGCCTCTTGGACCCTGTCAATGTAACACAGAGGGACTTGATGATAAACACTGGATTTTATAATCTAATAAAAGTAATTCTTCACAGTGTAGTGGAGGTAATTTACACAGGGAAGCTTCTAAAATGCAAATCAAAAGGACTTACTGTTGGTCCTCGCTGTCCTCTGGGGCCTGGTTTGCCATGCAGTCCCTGGAAAGAAAAGTTTACAGAAATTTTTTCTCTGAGAAAATTGTGAGATAAAGTGTTTTTTTTACTGCAGGCAGAGAGCAACTCCCTTAAGTTTAAATGTTATTTTACCTTTAACTATCTACTTTGCATTTCAATTTACAGAATCATGGTCCTTGATAAAATTGCTTATCTTTCTGAGTTCACTGGGGCTTGTGGCTAAATGCACTAAATTTGCGTGAGAGTCAGTCCATCAGGGGCATTAGAACATTTTAACTACATTAAAACTGTAGTGAAGGTGGCACAAAACAAGCAGAGTCCCTCTGCAGTAGTATAAAGTATTTGGTATTGTGAACAGCTTTAAAAACAAAGTTCCCAGGTTCCTGTGGACAGCTGCACAGGTTAATAGAGAAAAGAATGGGGAAGCCTCTCTTAGTTTATAGCAGAAATGGGCACTGTAATACCTACCAAAATTATGCACACTTGACAGAGATACAGAACTTGCCAGAATACCAGTCGTTAATTTTTTGCTTTAATCTATTTCCTAATCATGCTTAATGTGATTTTTTTCTTTAGGCTCTGCACTGGAATTGCTGTGCTTTGTAATGCAAAGACTCTTAAAATTCAAGTATTCTTCAGGTAGAGAAAGGAACCTGATAGCTGGTACTTTCTAATCTCTGAGGTAAACAAACCAGCAACCAAAAAAGCATCAGAGATGTTTTAGCACAAAGCTTCCTTTTATTGGAAACCAACTAAATGCATTCACTTGTTTTCTTGACAGTTTTTTTTCCCTTTTTTTTTTTTACTGTTGGTTTTATTTCACTGGTGAGAATAATATTTATGTGTTGTTTTTGAAATACTACTCAATCTGTGATCTCAAGGACAGGGACTGTCTCAGTACCTGGATGTTTGGTAGCATAAAACACCACGATAACCCTCTAGGCAAGATTACCAATAATATCTGATTCCACTACAAAACCTGCAGTTATGGGCTCATTGATGATCAATGAAATATGATGATATTTCAGTGTACCAGCAGTCTGATGGTATTAATTACGTGGTAATACCTAAGCTGAACTTAAAGCTTTATGAAGGCCTGAAAACAGATCAACATAGTAAGATTTTCATAATTTTAAGTGTCCTGTTTGAAGGTATCATTTTACTTTAATTTGTTCCAATCTGCTGTCTTTATTAGCAGTTCTTGTTTTTTCACAACACAGACAAACTGAGCATTGCTTTGTTGCTTGTGCCTGTGCATAACAATCTTCTTTATCTTGGCTAAAATAATACAAGAACAGTTTAAACCATACATAAGTGATGCAAATGCTGTTGGATTTCATATATTTCATCTTAGAATAATTAATTTCTGCTTTAAGAATAATAGTATATATTACCTGTTAGACTTTTTGTTGCTATCAGCTTTGAATTCTGACTAATTTCTTAATTTCACCAACTCACTAACATACCCTGCTATATTCAGCTGAGAAAATAGTACAGTAATCTTCTTTCTAAGCTATTTTTAATTGTTCTGGTTTGAAAAACATGCATAACACATTTCCCCTCACTTGCTTCAAGCAAACAAAGCAGCAGAAGATGTAATTTTATAATTTTTTAATATATGTAATAGTACCCATTCTTCATCTTGCCTGGTATATTTTGCCTTTTTGAAGCTAAGCCTAAAAAAAAAACAAACCCTTGTGGCAAGTCAGAATATTAATGAAATACAAGTTGAATTTCCTTGAGGGTAAATTGCACGGTAGCAGGATAATTCATGAGCTACAGGAAAATAGTTCTGGCCAACTCACTCAGACTGTCCAAAAATACCCCAAATCCTTCAGCAAAGATGATTTTTAGTCTCTCTTTCAAATTACATAATTATGACAGTATGTGCAACAAGAAAGTGTCCAAGTTCTTGTACATTTTATATTTAATACCTTAAAGAATTGCAAATAGTGCCTCAGTAAGTCCTGTTTTACATAAAGATAGAGGTCTGTCTTGAATGTGAAAAGCCTGTTTCTATTGTTCTTCAGATAGGAACTTGTGTCCTTAGGTTTCAGTCTTTTCCCCCAGCACTGAATTTTAGAAGTTAATTAGGTGTTATGCAAGAATGAATTATCATACCCTTGCACCTTTCTCTCCATTGGCACCTGGAAATCCTGGGAAACCAGTTGAGCCCTATGTAAGAAATCAATGCAAATGTCAGAGAATATCAAGAGCAAACCAATGGAGAGCCGACATTTAACAGACACATAAAGCACAACTCCAAAGTCATGTACATCGTACATGTCAAAATTGCAACTGTGACAGCTGTAAATAAACTTACCATAATGCCTCAAGTCCAGAAAGCATTAAAAAAAAAATCAAGGTATAGAATGGACATTATTTTTCATCTTATTAGACAATAAAATATTCTTTACCCCTTATTTTAAAGTAGGAAAGTAATTATTAGTAACAGCCAACTAGAAATAATTGTTTCATAATGAAGACAAACAAAACCTTATTGTCTCACAGTAAGATAATTATTTTAAAACATAGCTCAAAAAAATGGTAAGGATTTGCCACATCTTCTATTCATTTTACTCAGCTGTAAATTAACTACTTCAAGTTCTTTATTCACTGTAAACCAATCAATGGACAGTTTCATTTAACTGATCAATGCAACTCATACATAAGCAGAATTTATGAGATTATCTGACTTGAAACTGCTCCCAGCTCTTTTCCTCCTCCTTTTTCCAGCCCCCTTTCCTTCTGCTAGCTGCCCAGTCCAGTGGGAACAGTATTATTCTCTTCTTTGCTTCTGGCATAGAGGTTTGGTGGGTCAGCAGACTTTTTATCTGCCAAGGTATTAATTTTTCCTAAGGAACTTTGGAGGCAAAGAGGCAATAATCATGATAAAATATACTTTTAACTGACTGGGGACAAAAATGAAGAGAGTGTTTGGTTTGGTCAGCCACTAAAATTTACTAGCCAGAGTCTCTGCTGTCACAATGCATCTATGTCTGTGCAGCTTGCTGCTAGCATTTTAGTGGCAAATAAAATGCATATAACAGAAACCTAAAATAGAATTTTTGGTGCTCTTTGAAATTAATTTTTTTTCTTTTTTTTTTTTTTTTCCTTTTTTTCCCCCCCTCTTGTTCTCACTCCTGTTTTTCCTCTAATGACTCTTGTTTTACATAATCATTCCAATTATCCATAAAAGACTTAGGGGCAGTAAAATTTCACTAACAGATTCTAATGAAGCCCTTACTGATATTGACTGGTGGCAGAAAAGTAATATTTTTCTTCCTTCTCTTGCCTTTTATATTCCTTTTACTTTAATTTCCTTTCTTACTTCTTAATTTTTCACTAGTTGTAACTTTATATAAGAATAAAACTAAAAGTTCTAGTCTGTGAAGCCCAAGCATGTTCTTTAAAATTAAAAGGCTTGAAAAAAACAGACCAAATGATGGGGCACCAGTAGTCATGACTTGGTTCTGAATATCTTACATGTACAGCAGTTTTTGCAGCTGTGCTAATAAGGAGAACTGATCGGAGGAAAAAAAAAAGTGTATTGAAAATTATCAGATAATGGCAGTACTCTAAAAACAATTCTTAGAAAAAAACTTCATGTAAAGCAAGTATCAACAAAAAAATGATGTCCTCTTTCTTGACAATACTAGGACAAGATTTCCTATTTGCTTTACATAGCTAATATGCTGCTTTTTTCTCAGTCCCTCATGGTAATTTGAACTGGTCTGTGATTCAGTCAAAGAAGTCTCTAGTGAGTTATCTATGGTAGCTGTCATTAGTCTTTCTTGGACATTTAAGCAACAAATCAGAAGAGCAACAGTGAATGCAGCTTGAGAACTATTTTCAATTTTAACATGATAAAAATTTAATGCAAGGAAGTTCTTGATCAAAAAGAATCCTTTTTGTTGAAAAAAAGAATCAAGTTTTATGTGAAATGTTACATCTTTTTTGTTCTTAGAACTGAATAATGCAATAGTCTTATCTTAGATTTTTCAAAAGACAATTATAAAGGAGAACAATGAGACTAAAGTCTCAGACATTTTGAGTTAAGAAACTGAAGCCAAAACCCCTGTGTCTTTCAAGGTGAATAGTTTTCATGAGTACTTTCCATAGATAATATTTAATATGGTGCAGCGTTCAGTGAATGAAGCGTTCTTCAGATAGTCCATCCACTTGACTAAAAAGGCTCAAAGTATAGGGCAAAGTCAGAAAAAACACTTTGCCACTCAGGAAGTTCTATTTCATCCAAAATCTCCCTAAATCTAAATGAATAAATCTCCCTAATCTAAATGAATAATTTCAAATTTGGAAATAAAAATAAATCCAGAATTGAGGATTTTACTGCAGGTTGACTGTTCAGATGTGTAGGAGTGGTAAGGGATTCTTCTTCTTGTGGTATTTACCTAGATGGGTCTTCTTTGAGAGGGCCTGGAGCTAAAATGTCTCCCTGTCTCCTCTACACAATGTTTGTAGAGATTTGCTTTAATTCCATCTGCTTTCTTTCTAATCTCAGAAAAGAGATCCTGCAATTAATTTAACATGACCATTTCCTAAAGACGTGTTAGGATGTACTTGATAGAAAGTTGTTTCATTAAAAAAAATGTTTTAAACCAGAAGCTCCTGTGTGGTTTTCTATTGCAATCCAAATATGTAACGTAGCTGAAGGATAGCTATAGACACTTAAATTAACTAAGGATTGTGTTTTGTCATGTTTGTCTTACAAGAGACAGGAAAACATGAGTAAAATTGTAAATGATAAGTTTCAAAGAAATATGGCTTGTTCCATGGAAGAAGCAGTGATGACACAAATGAAATCCCTGTACCACACTGGAAATCCCGGTCACTGTCAGAATCCATCTGGTCAATATAGTGCCTATTCTCTTTCAAGAATGGCAGCAATTCCATCCTTTTCCAGCTGTTTAGTGCCTGCCAGTCTGATGCTGGCACAACACAAATCAGGAGAAGATGCTAAAGGGTAGTACAGTAAGAAGAGGTGCTCCATACAGAGCCTGACACATAGAAACCCATATTATTAAGGATTTTAATTCAGAATATGAGTGTCAAGAAAGAAGACAAGAAAAATGGCCCTTTCTTTGATGTCCACAGCCTGCTTCCCCAAACACAGAAATGAAATAACTGCCGTTGTGACAAGTGTCAAAACACTCAATGTACAGCTCATTTACAGCTCACCTTTGGACCTTGTCTTCCTGGATATCCTGGCAGTCCAGGTACGCCAAGCTTACCCTGCAATGCAAGGCAGTGTTAAATTTTACTGGATTCTCCTTTGTGGTTCAGCAAAATTCTATACAAAATACTTTTTCCACAACATAGAGTGATGATACTCCATGGAATAAATACTAAATTAAATCAATTTCTCATTTTTATTATTAATCAGCAGTGGGCTTAGTGCCCCAACTTTTAGAAAAAATCCCACTCCAATGAATGAATTCAGAGAGGTTTTTTTTCAAAGTTTTTTTTTCTTCCATGAAGTACTGTGCAGTTCTATGTAGTTGAGATCATTAAACAACAATTATTGTCTAAAAATCAGGGTGTTAATAGGCTTAAGTGAGAAGAAATTATTTTTAATTTATACTGTGTGATGACTGACTTTCATGAATAGGCATTTGAAGAATCAATTCTTTTCCTGAATAGTTCTAAACCGAGACTATGATAAATTGTACCCCACTGATTATTTGCTGACAATGGATTTGTCAACAACCATTACCAACTTGCTATGTTCAGAAAAGACTGATCAGCACCGACACCACCATTCCCAGAAAAGAAATACAGTACCCTACTCCACTGAGTTGGTCTCTTTAGACCTCTAGAGGATGAGTGATGGTTTGCCACTTTCAAAGGCAAGGGAAAGTTTCAGACTTTGAAAGATGGGAACTCTGGGGAATAATTCCTCTATATTCTAGAATATCAGGTTCAGGAGAAGATCTCCATGGAAAAGATGACTGTAAAAGATAAAGAACTAAAAACCCCTCAAATCTGAATTTAAAAACTAACAACTATTAAAAAAAAGGTTTGTTTTGTTTTGATTTGGTTTATGCACCGTCCCTCCAATTTTTTTTCAAGAGAAAACTAGAACTGAAGTTACAGTTCACAAAAAAATTTAAAAGGAAATATTTCTTATCATACAGCTCCAGTTTTTTGTATTACCTCTCCTTTCTGAAAGTACCCACATACACATTTCTCAGCCTCCTTTCCATCCTTCATACAAAACACAAATGGTTTTTGTTGAAGCCAGGATTCTATAGAGATTTGTACCTTGTGCTTGATTTCTCTTTTTTCATCATCCATTTATCAGTCCTCTCTCTTAACCCCTTTCCCTTTGCCAACCATATTTTAGATTTCTATTCAGGAAATGTTTTCCATTAAAAAAAAAATCCAAGTCACCATTGGTTGTAATATGATTCAATATTAATTCACTCTTCAGCAGCACCTTTATCCTCCTTTGTGCCCAGCTATTTTATTTCCATTGTTTTCCACAGCTGGCATGCACTGTATGTAATTTGAGATAAGAATGGAGTTGCCTTATATACTGGTGGAGTACTACAATGCCTCTTTGTATACTTACAAGATAAGAATTCCCAATCCTTGATCAAATGAGAACTCTGGTGGTCTGCTGCAGTAGTGTCACAAAAAGATTTTGCAGATCTGAAGGCATCTCTGAAGTTTTTCAGAGATGGAGATTATGGGTTCTGTGTTCTGAGTGGCATGTTTGTGTTGATTTTTGGCTACTGACCTTTTCCCCAGCTGGACCAGCAGCACCCGGGTCCCCGGATGGGCCTGATCGACCTTTTGGACCTTCTGGGCCATCTTCTCCTCGTGGACCTGGCTGACCAATTTCTCCCTAAAATAGAACAATGGCCTTCATGCAGATATTGGAAAGACTACCGACAATTACTTGAAAATAAATTTTCAGTAAATCTAAACAGAGAATGGAATTATACAATAGTTCGGGTTGGAAGGAACCTTTAAAGGTCATCCAGGCTTCCTGCAGTGCACAAGGGACATCTCCAAATAGTTCAGGTTGCTGTAAGCCCTGCCCAGTTTCCTATTAGGAAAATATCACTATTTATGTTCATTATATAAATGGAAATATATAAAAATTAGACAGTGAATATCACTTTCAGAGTGTTAGAGCCTAGTTTTCTTGCTTGAAGACATCTACATTTGGAAACTGTATTCTTTTTTCTCCTTTCCAAAATTTTTGAGAAGGCATCCTGGCAGTCCATAGAAAGGAAACTGTCTTTATCTAAGAACTTGTGTGGCTGCCATCTTCAGTTATTTATGTATACAGACTACAGGTACAGGCAGGAGGCTCTTATGAAAAGCTTTTGTACAACCTCCACACCACTTCCTATAAAAGGAGGTAATTGCTCATTGGGCTACATAAACAGCATTTTGGTAGGGATGTGCAAAATGCTGGGCTGGAATGGAAATCCTAGATAGATAACTTTTTCTCAGGCAATTACTGGAGATCTTGGAATCTGGAAAAGGAGATTCCCTAGGAAGAAGCTCAGTGAAGAGTTTATTTAAGACTGACATTCTCTTCCTCTTCATGACTGTGCCATTTTTGATTCACAAGAACCATATCTCTGGACTGGATTTGTGCATGCACAGGGAATAGAAATATTTTAGAATACTAGCCTTTATTTTATTTTTGGTTTAAGTATTTTTGTTCACTTCAGTGATCCTTCCAAAACAGTGTTTAAACTTTTTAGAATATTTGGGCTATGAATAAACACTTACCCGGTCACCTTTAAGACCCATGTCACCTTTAAATCCTGGAAAACCATCTTCCCCCTAAAAAAGGAAGAAATGCATGTAAAGACTTAGTAATATAGGAACTTTCATAAGTTTTTTTCCCTGCAAAAAAGATAAGAAAATATATATACAACAGATTAATATAACCTGTGTAGATAAAGAGGGAACTTCAGACACCAGAAAATCTAATCTGGCTACTACTGCTTTATATAAAAAGTGCACTACACAAAATGAATTTTTAGTTCGAAAATTTTTAATATCAGTTGTTCAAAAACCCATTTAAAGGTAGAAACAATTTCATTATTCTGTTTTAATATGAATTGTCTTCCAAAGTAATTTCTTAAGCCTCGTTTTTGATTATCATTCTTTTTAATAGTCACCCATTGAATTAAATAAATAAATTGGTGACAAATCAGTGTTATTCTTTTAATAACAGAACTTCCCTCTTAAGTAGTTTTTCTTTTAATCTAGTGCCTTAGTAGAATCATGAAAGGAATCAAAAGTTGACTGCTTGTAACATCTTAATAAATTCACACAAAACCCAAACATAATAATGCTTATAACTTAAAAGAAGTAGTGATTACTGTACAGCAGTTTGATATCCAGCAATGCTCAGCCCTGCCTACTCTCATTGGCTGAAGTGACTGTAAAAAACGTAGAAACAAAAGCACCAAGACTGAATCCAAACAGATTGGCAAAACAGGTGAAAATTATTGCTATTTCTAATAGAAAATATTTATTTATTGCCTGATATGGGTCAGACTTGATGATCTTGAAGGTCTCTTCCAACCAAGTAATAATAAAAAAATTCTGTGATTCTGTGATTTTGTGTGACTCATCATAGAACTACTGTTCCAAAATCCAGGCAACAAAGACTCAATTTTCATCTGATGCTTGGTTGTAACGTGGCACCAAAGGTCTTGGTGATGAATAATAACATAGTAAAACATTTTACTATGATGCTATTAATTTTTATATGCTAAAGTAATACTGCTGACTTCGAATCTGAGTAATATTTGGACTGTCAATAAAACTAAGCAAGTGTGACAATGTGCTCCACAGTACTGAAGAAAAAAACTCCAAAACTAAAAGAAGGAAGAAAGCTCTGTATTTAATCCTCATGTTCAAAAAGAGGTTTGCTTTTTGCATTCCTGGGCCCACAAGAGTTTTATCTTCTCACTAATCACCAAGAAAGATGGACTGCAGGGCTAAAGCCATTTGGAATTTGGAAATAGTCATAGAGTATGCAATAACCCTAGAAAGGGTGATAGAAGTAGATTTGCTAGTGGTAAAGAGCTCAAAATAGAAAATGAGGATTCAAAAGTAAAAAAAAACTAAAACAAACCAACCAACCAAACACAAAAAACCACCCCCAAACCCCCAACCCAGCATAAAACCTCCAAAACCCAACAAACAAACAAACAACAAAAAACCCCCAACCAAACAAAAAACCTCAAACCAAAACCCTAAACCAACCAAACAAAAAAGCCACAAACCAATGCAAAAATACCAAAAAACCCAAAAAAACCACCAAAACAAATCAAACAAGCAAATACAGTTTTTCAATAAAATGGTTTAATGCAAAAAAACCCCAGAACTGACACTATAATTCATTTAAATAATATACTAAAAGCCAGTCTAAAAGCACTTTTCCCATTCTTTCTTTCTATGTGATGAAACAAAATTTTACGTCATCTTATACTGCATAAATTAAAATTTTAAGGTGGCTTTTCTTACAGTTTAGAAAGAAATGAAAAAGACAGTGTGAAGAATACATCAAAAAAGCTTCAATTTTTAAAGTTGCTCAGTTATGGCCAGTAATCTGGCCATTAATAATTACATGAGAACCCTTAGCAAGCGCTGACCATGTGCCAACTACTGACCAAATGGCTGCTAAATGAACTGAAACTCTTCTTCAGCTTTCACAGTGAGGTTCCAGCTATTGAGATCTACAAGAGGCTCATTTTATTGTGTCAGAGGAGAGAGATGAGTGCTCTATTTCCTCCTCTGCTGGTAACAAAAAATAAAATAGCTAAAGAGTTCTAGTCACATTTACTGGTCAGTACAGAGCTAGGCCTCCTCTGATATTCCTGGACCATTCCAGATCTGTGGGGGCTTCCCTGAATGATAAGGTTATTTATTTTGTTCTCTTGCAGTGCTTTCCTTCATGTAATAGCAGATGAATAACTTCAGTAAAAAAAGGCCTGTGAACAAACCCCTAGAGCACTAAGAGAACAAACTTTGAAATATCTTTGTGTAACTTTTGGAGGTATTCAATAGAATTCACTTACTGCAACTGTGAGATCAATTTTAGGAACACAGGAGTATTGCAGACATTGTGCTAATCAGTATTCATTGATATTCACTCACATATATATATACACACACATATATGAAATGTATTTATATACAAGTCCTGTATTTTGTCCAAACATGACATTAATAAGCCAATAAGGCACAAGAAAAAGCCGGGGTTTTGAACAGTCCAGTCTCCATGGATGTTAAACACACTCTTTTTCAGCTTAGATTTAATGAGCAACTCTAAAATGAGCATGCAGTCTAGACAAACTGTGGTTTAGGAAGGCTTGAAAATGTACAGCAGCTCCTGGCACCTGAGCCAAGTTCTGAATCAGGGCTTTTTGGCAAGACTGAGTCTTCTGCTTTAGAAATATCTATAAATATCTGTATACCTATATATAGATATATATATATATTAGCCAGCAGAGGCTCAAGAGTGGATTTGCCTGTGTGGTCAGGAGGTATGACTGATGGTGTCTGTTGTGTTTTTGAGTGTTGAAGGAAGTGTGACTTTAAACCAACACTGGCTGCAGTTTCTGCCACCACAGACCATCAGGAGTCAGTCCAGATCCCAGTGGTTGGTGTTTGCTCTAGGAAGAGCTCTACACACAGAATTAATAGTGTCAGGGGAAATAAGAGCTCTCTTCACATTCGTATATATGGATCTGACTGGGGCTGTCCATCACTTCAGCAAAGCCAAAGATCTAGGACAAAATACCTTGAGCCTAGAAAGCCATTGCCCAAAGTACTTAAAAAATACAGATCTATCTTATGGCTCTATCAAAACAGATAAAAAACAGTATTGTCACCACAAATCTCTCTGATGCACAAGCCTCTCCATATTCTTCGGTATCTTCTAATAAGGGAGGGGATGTCTAACTCTCTACTCAGGGCCATTTTAGACAGAAGTTACCTAAACTGGTGCAAAGAGGATTGAAAACCATTCTAATAACTGAAGGTTTTATATTCACTTTGTACCAGTGTACAAAGTGAATGTAAATAACCATGAAGGTCACTGATCGAGGCACTGGGCTCGGGATGTCTTTAGGGAAAGGCAAAAATAAATTCACTGCTGTGAGATAAAGCACACTGCAGTGAAGGAGACAGAAGAGGCTGCAGTGTAAAAAGCAAAAAGAAATAACTGCAGTCAGATTTACCTTTTCACCTTTGGATCCCTTGAGTCCACGAACACCATCAGCACCCTAAAGGAAGAATATAAAGAATTACCCACAAGCATATATTCAAAAGTGTGAGAGGAGGAATGCAATAACTAAATCTTACCTTTACACCACGAGGACCTGGATATCCAATTGGGCCCTGAGGACCTGGAGGACCCTAAAATATATGGAAGGAAAGAACGTTTGTTTGTACAGTTTTTGGTTAGCAAGCAGTTCTCTTCAGAATCTAATCCTTATTCCTTCACTATAATGTATGAGACAGCAAAATAACACTGAGCTGCCTGCCACTAAGAAAAGTTAAGGCATTAAAAAGCACCATGCCACTATAAATTATTAATAGAATTGTGAAGCTGGATTTAACTATATTTGGAACGCATTTATCCATAATATAAATTATCTGAAACAATGGTGATTGCAAAAAGGAACAAACAATCAGAAACAAACAAAAATAGAGTTAGAAAACAGTGGTGTTTTATTGGAGAAAATTTACAGGCTGTTTATGATGATGACACAAGTCAAAAATAGAGACCAAAATAATGGGAAAAATAAAAAAGGCTCATGGTGCTATTAATACTGACTGGTGCCTGGGTTCTTTCAGTTACGTTTTGCTGAGTATTTCAAAGATGCTCAACTTGGATGTATGCAATCTGATGGCAGGGCCTAAAGAAACTGAGTTCTGTGCAGAGTGGGTGCCAGGAGGCCTGGAAACACGAAACCTCTGTCAGAGGTTGAGCTGCTCTGCTGATTCTCCCATGTCCGAGATGGACAGGTCACAAAATCTTTTACTAATGGAGACATTGATAGGGTCTTTTTCCTCTCTCCAATATGTCTTTTTATAAAACCTTTGGACTGTTAAGGTCTCTGAGAAACTGAATTTTCTATCAAATTTGGCTGAAATTGATCAGTAAATTCAAAAGAACTGGCAGATAACCATGTGCCTGGACTTTCAAAACATAAATGCTGTGTGTAAGCATGAATGTGTCATGGGCTTTCTATTGTCTTCTTAAATAGTTCTTGTAAACAACAAATATGTCATAAAGATGAAAAACTACCAAATTTTTTCTTCAAATCTATGTAAATAAATGGAAAAGTTTTAAAACTCACCAATGCACCTTTATCTCCAGACTGACCCTCTTTGCCAGGATGACCCTGTTTTAAGAGAAATGTATCTGATTTGAAAAACAATTATTTTTAAGGAGTGACATTTTATTACAAAAACACAATTATTGAAACATTTTAATTCCAGGTTGTTAATCACATTTCTTTTGTATTAGAATAGAAGCAAAATTTTGAGGAAAGATTTTACTTTCAATACCAATTTAATTTACATAACAAAGGAAAAACTGGACAATAGTTACATTCATGTCAATATTTTCAGGAATATACCGACCAGTCCTTCTGTTTAGTTAATGTTTCAGCAGTAAGATGCTTTTAATGTAAGAGACTCTCACATTTGATTCTGAAATAAGGGTGATTTATTTTGTAGCATGAAGACATTCCTAAAAATATTTTTAAAATTACAGAATTCATCAAAATATTCAATAGAAGGCTGATTTAGTTTCAACGTTCCATGTCTTTGTTCTGAACTGTGACTTGCTTTTTAAACAAAATTAATTTACATCTTAGACTTGGCTCTGTATCACTGATAATACTACAGCACTCAAAACAATAGCCAATCTACTGTTTTCCCTTCTTACAAAATTTGCATTTAAATTGCAAAACTTAAAGGCAATTTAATGAAACTAAAGATTAACAGATAATTGTGACTAGGCTGCAGGAAGGCACAGAGCTGTGAGGGGAGACAGCTGGGATGCTGTTCCAAATTGACCAGAGAAATATTCCATACAATATGATGTCATACTCAGCATAAAAGCTCAGGGAAGAGAGGAGGAGGACATCCATAACCAGCTTCCCAGCAAGTGGCTGGCCATCTGCCTGCAGACTGGCACTAGGGAATGGATGCCTTATTTTACTTTCCTTGTGTGCAGAGCTTTTTTCCACTTATTAAGATGTTACCTCAGCCCAGGAGTTTTCTTGCTTTTGCCCTTGTGCTTCTGTCCCCCGCCCTGCTGTGGGAGGAGCGAGGCAGGGAGCAGGTGGGTGCTTGGCTGCTCACTGGGACCAACCCACCACAGCAGGGTGTGTGTCAGGGGCTGACACCTGATTATGTCTTACAGCACTTTCCCTCTTGTTAAACCTCTTTGAAGGTTTAACAAGATGCAGATGGTCAATTGTTTCCAGTATACAGCAAAGGATAAGGGGAAACATTCAAATGTTTGGACAATGATTCAAGATACAGGCACTCAGCTGAACTATCATTGCACACTTAATATTCTCCATTAAACTGGTACTTTGGCAGCTTGTGAGAGCCCTGGGAACAGTTCTGTATTTCCAGTATACTTGCAGTGACCTTGTTAAACGTTGCTACAAGTCAGGCTTAAAAAATGCAGATTTCACCTAAAAGAAAAATTGTAAGGGACAATTGCATGGGGAGGATAGACAAAGTCTCAGAAATAACATTGTCTAATGGCTCTTGGTGGTATTAAAAAAATTATATTTTTTCTGCAAGAAAACAAGTGTATGGACATGCCATTATGGCCAGTGATTCCATGTAAGCTGAATGCCTGAGGTGTGCTGCTCAAGTGGTTACACTCTCTGTTCAAGTGAGCGATTGCAGCCTCCGAGTGAAGCTGAATTCCTTGGCAATCACAAAGTTTGGCTTAGGTGTGTCCCGGTGTAGGCAATGGAAGAAACATCTCAAACACATAATACAGACCTTAGGCCAGGAAGCTGAGAAAGATGTAGTCTGTTCCATGTTTCCTCAGAGAACAAGTGGTGAGCATTTTTACAGGTGATTTGCTCTGCCAGACTGACAAGGTAGGATACAGGGGAACAGTGTCTGGCCCTTTGTGTGTTAGTAGGTTATTTATGCATCCCTGAAGATGGTGCAGATCATTTCATCATCTGGGACCACATTTTAAAAGCCCACGGATGTTTTTAGCAGCTGCTTCAAAAATGTAATTCTCTGAATTTTAAAAGATCAAATTATATAGGGATTTTAGATGGATTTTATAATGCTGTTGCCAACTAGGACTACCATTGCTTTTCCCTCCATTTTTGTTTTTGTAACACAGGTATCCAGAAGTATTTTCCCTTAGTAAAAGTCGTTAAACATCAAAGGATGAAACATTTCTTTACTTACAGGAGGCCCATCAGTCCCAGGAAGGCCAGGAAGGCCAGGCTTGCCTTGTGGTCCCTAAATGCAGTAACAGACACACATGTTAAAAATAACAGCAAACACATCCAGCACATGTGACCCTAAGAGCTAAGGACATAAAATGCAGTCAGACCCAAATCCCTTGACATGGATATCAGGGATATGCCAAAATGGAAACTAAAGCCGGATTGACACTTTCATACCATATATCAGTACAAGGCCAGTTCTTACAACCTTTACCCTACAAAAATGATCCATAATTTTCAGTGAGATGCTTGCCTGAGAACAGGCGTCAGGACTTATCCTATGCACACACATAACACAAGATGGGGAAGAGTTCTCCAGTGTACAAAATTAGGTACTATTTAGAATTTCAGGAATAAAAGAATTCACCTATGAAAGTTATCAACAAGTTCAAGAGGTGAAGAGTGCAGGATACACAACCCCAGTGCTCACAGCTGAAAGGCCTTTTGTGAAAGCCTAGGAAATGCTGATATCATGGAACTTGCTAGAATAATTTTGCTAGAATAATACTTAAGCACTGACAGATAAAAAGTATTAATTTCTCCAAAAGAATAGAGTAAATAATGAAGAAAAAAAATCAAAGAATGAATTGAGCAGGAATTCAGAAAAAAAATTAGTATAATATTCAATAATGACATTTTTTAAATGAATAGAAGACCGGTTTCAAGCCACAAGAAAACATGCAAACAGATGAGGAAAAAGTCACCAAAGGACACTACAGTATGCCAATTACACTGCAGAGTTATGTCTTAATATAGTCCTTGAAAAAAGAACAGAATCAGACTTGGATAGGTAAAACTTTGTTATAAAAAAGAGATTAAGAAAAATAATCTCTTTTTTTTTTTGCTGTGAAATCAAGTAACATACAAGTACAAATTGTTTAATATTGTAGATGGGATTCTGAAGGTAATAACACAAAACTAATCCAAAATAAAGGAAGGAAGTTATGCTTCTGAAAAAGTGCATATGAGAGGAAAGCCATTGGCTATTCATTGATTTATTTATGTACTTGATGATTTCAGGAAGATCTAATATTTAAAATTAGCTTACTATTCTATAAAAGACGGCAAAGCCTTCAAGCTCATAAATAAAGTGGCAAAGAACTGACTGTGAAATAGCAAAATAACACTGTAACTTACTTTTTCACCAGGAGGCCCAATAGGACCTTGAGGACCAGGAAGTCCCTGTTAGAAAGAAACCAGTGTGAGAAACCTGGGA
Source organism: Cisticola juncidis (assembly GCA_013400215.1). Classification (NCBI taxonomy): domain Eukaryota; kingdom Metazoa; phylum Chordata; class Aves; order Passeriformes; family Cisticolidae; genus Cisticola; species Cisticola juncidis. The sequence continues at coordinate 3,515,807 of VXBR01000779.1, forward strand.
GAACAATGTACATACATTCACCCTACTAAAGGTCCCTCATTAATCTGTTTAAACACACGGGCAAATATAAGTGGCTTTTTTTTCTCACTTACAAGTTAGATCAGGAGTTTTGTGCGAGCCTTTTGCACAAGCCACTATTCTGGCAGTAGGTCTGTAACAAGATCCTATTCAGAACCCTCCTCCAGGTGTGGCCATTCCTGCTGCATTCCAGGAACACTGAATGAGTCATTTTTCTCCTGAATGAAAAATCCCTCTAAAAACTTACTTGAAAACTCTGCTCCCACTGCCCTCAGCACATTTGCAGCATTATTTATAAAATCCTTGAAGCTTTATCAGTTTTGCACATGAAAAGCTAATCTTTTAGTAATTTTCATCTATTAAACATTTGCTGCACATTACATCATATTTCTTGAGAGTTCTTTTACACTTACTTGTGGGCCTGGAATTCCTTGCTGACCAGGAGGTCCTGGTTCCCCTTGAGGACCCTACCATGTAAAAAAAATAGTAGGGCATTAGGTTTGCATTTCTGCACTACAGATCTTCATTGTCAGGACTAAAAGGAGTACAAGCTCATCTTTGTTCCTCCCTCTTTAAAGCCTACCAGCAACTTTCTCTCCAGTATGAATTTTTTTCATGCTAATGAATATCTTGACCTTTTCTTTAATAGAGAATAACAGCCTACACATAGGACCTAAGCACTGGAGTCCATGGTGCTAAAGGAGTCTGAGAGAAAACATGGTCAGGCCTTCTGGCTGGAAACTAAGAACAGAAGCCTTGTCTTTTCCATATAAAATTATAATGAATCCAAATAGTTGACATAAAAGTTTATTTAAATGGAAGGGATGGCATAGTGGCAGGGATGAGAGAATGTGGAAAGCATTTTTAGAATCTTTCTAATTCCCAGTTTACTTACTCACCATGTTTCCCTTTGGGCCTGAAGGTCCATCAATACCTGCAATGCCCTACAACAAACAACATAACAAGAGCAATTTTCAGTGGACCTCCTTTTTTCCTTTTGGAAACTGCAAATACTCGACAGCTCATACGTACAGGTTGTCCAGGGGGCCCAGGTGTTCCTCTGGGGCCCAGTAATCCCCGTGGACCCTGCAAGAAAAGAAACCTGTATTGACACCTGCATGATTTTTTCTGAACAGAGATGCCTGTGAGCAGGACTGGATGAGGAATGGAATAAGGAGTAGGAAGGATGAAGGCAGCACAGTCACTTAGCAAGAAAGAAATGAAGAAAGGGAAAAAATCACCAATAACAGATTTTCCTCAAAGGCACCATATTTCTGAACAGGATGTCAGGGGAAGGTTGAGATTGCGAGATTGACATTTGTATTTCCTGGTGCAGAACATTGGCACAGCATCTTCCACTAAAATTTCAGCTGTGTCTTGGCCTGAAGGTCTGACCTGAACAGTAACATACATATTTGTATTCCTTTCTTTGGAAAGCTTGGTGGTGTGTCATACTCTCTACTACTATTCTAATACAAAATAGTGCTTATATCTGTAGTAAGCATCCAATAAGTAATCAAAAGTTGCTAGTAATTTTGTTACAATAAATACAAAACATTCTGGAAACAAAAATTTGATTTTTTGCTCTTATCCCTAAAAACTTTCACCAAAGACCAATGGCTAGTCTCATAAATAAGGTGAACAAGATTTTGGTCCATAACATAATCTTTTGGTTCTATACTTATGTGAATGAGTACTAGTTTTCATTATTGTGTTATCATTCATGTTCTGCTGCTAAAGCAGCCAGAACTGAGTCTCCAGTCTGCTCATGTATGATATAGTCACAAATCACTGAACACTAACTCTAGTGATGTCTTTGTGCTTTGTGAGTAGGCAGTAGCAGATCAGAAATTTAGGGTGAAATTCGCCTTTCTGAGGCTTGATTTCTTGCCTGCAATGCAGAACTCTGTTCTGCAGTGACAGCACCTGCAGAATTCCAACTGACAGGCGTGGAAATCCTGTATGTGAAACAAGTGTAAAATACACAATGAAGCACGGTAGTGTGAAAAAAGAGGAGAACTCAGGCCTCACTTTCTAATAAGTAGATATTTAGGTAACACTTTAAAAGCAACAGGGGCTTGGCTGTAGCCTGATGTATCAAGGATGGCAGTGATTGATTTTACACAATTGAATAAGAAATAGCATTTGTGGATCTGGAAGCTGTATATACTTAGCTGGATATATTCTTAATTCTAATCCTGTAAGTGGTGCTTCAACCCTAAAAAAACTGTTCATTTGTTTGCTTTTCAGCCAGAAACAATATTGTCTGTATACAAACACATAAAATAATTTATACCTGCAATTCAGAACAGTTCAATACAATGGAAAAATATCTGAATGTGACTTTTGTTTGTAACAGAAACAGAAGGATAAGAAAGAATTGCTTACAGCTTCACCTGGAAGACCTCTTGGTCCAACTTCCCCATCTTCTCCCTGGTTTTGTGCAAAAGGAAAACCAAGTTTTAGAAAAAAAACAAACATTTATCGTGACCTTATTCCTATTATATGAGGATTCAGATTTTCCTGTGTGAACAGCAACTTACTCTTGATCCATCTTCACCAGGTAAACCAGGGGGTCCCTGTGGGCCACGGTCTCCCTGAAGGATAAGGAAAGTCATTAAAATAACTGCTGGAAACTTTCTGCTGCTGCAAACAATAATGGATGGGAGGGAATTGAAAACAAATATGTTAGCTGAAGTTTGATGTGTCAAAACAGGTCTTGACACAGTGATACAAATCTGTAAGTTATAGTACTCAGCAAAATCTTTCATTACCTTAGTATAAGAACAGATGAGCATTTTTGAAACAATGAATAATTTGTGCTTGTACAATTTCACTCTGTAACAGGAGTAGGACTTGGTGATGCTTGTGGGTCCCTTCCAATTCAGAATGTTCTGTGATTCTCTGATTCTGTGATTTTTGGCCCCAGAACATACACAAGGTACATCTACAAAAGGTAGTGTTACCCATATTTTCCTTTGTCTCATCACTACCTCCTCTCTGCCCTGCACATTGTATTACTGCAGCAAAATAAGACATGTACGTGGGGCAGAAGTTAAGAAAAGTTAAGTTGCAGGGCCCAGGAATATACAGAGATTTACTAACCACAGTCAGAACCATGCACCCTGGCACCAGCTACTGAGAGCCTTGGGACTGGTTTGTCTGAGGCTTTGGACAGCAGCCAGAATTCCACACTTCCCCTCAGAGGCTGGGGCTTTTCAAGTCTATATATGCAGAACCTCAGTAGATTCTGGACCGTACTTTTAGGATTTATTTTTCTTTCCCAGTTCCTAAAGAGAGCTAGTGTGCTGCAGAGCTCAAACACCACTGACTGACCTCCTTCTGGGCAGCAGGCTTTGAGACTGTGACTTCCTTCTGGCACTGGACAACACCCAAGTATTCATGCTGTTTGCTTTAATTTTATCAGTGTCTCCAAGGAGCCTGACCACTGCTGGGGATTCTGGTAGAGGTATATGGAGTCACTGTTCAGTGGCTCTGTTCTTTACACTTCCAAGCTTTCCTAGGGAATTTTCGCTAACCCTCATCTACCCAGAGCACATCCCCCAATACTAGGGATGTTAGGATTTTATTCTACTGCCTGTCTGTCCTCCCCCAGCATGGAAGAGGAACTGAAATTTTATGAACTGCTCTCTAATACATTCAAGATTAATTCATACAGCAATTCATGTATTTTGCTAGGTTCTGCAACTACTCTATGTTAACTGCAGGTAGAGAATGTGTTTTTCTACATGTTAAATGACACTTCTGAAAGATGACATGAGATTTCATCTGGCTTCCAAGTAATATCCAGGAGCAGACTGACTTAGGCTTTCAAATACTGAAAATGTTCATTTCCTGAAGGACTACCTTCCTCTTCTTGCAGTCACATTGTACTTAGATATAGATTAGGAGCATGTATTCAGTGTCCTGGTATTATCATTCAGTAAGAACAAGACTTCCTATCATTATCAGCATTCTCAATTTTTCAGCTCTATTTCTTCCCCTCAAGTGTTCTCTTAAAGCCTGAATTTCTTCTCCCTTGGATCTATTTTAAAAGTATAAATTGTCTTGCTTTTATACTGAAGAAGAGTTGTGCATTTAGTAAATCTAAATAAGAAAAGTTTAAAGTCACAGATAACGAGGTTACAAGAAATATGACACCATATGATGTGATTTTCTCTACACTGGAGGTCCAAGAATCTCATTCTGTCTGAACTCCTGTCTGAAAACTTGTGTTTGACAGACATAACCTAAGAGAGACATTCAGTTTACAACTCATATGTCCAATATCATTAATTCTAAATTCAGTCCTGAAACTTCTACTCTAAAGTTCTGGGTTTTCAATGCTGATTCTTTTACAGCTGAAATATAACTTTAACAGAAGTATCTCACTTTTCTTGCTGTATTTATTATTGCAAGCCAAAAAGAACTGAACTTTTGCACTATATGTTGTCACAATGTAAGACTGAGAGAGCTATAACCAGCTTATCTGGCTGTGAACTGAGCTGCTTTCACAAGGACAATAGTGCATACCTCTACAGATTTCCATAGAAACACAAGAATCTAGTGATTTTTAAATAGTGGGATGGAAGAATACGGGAATAAGTTATTATTTTCATTATTATTTTGAAAATTTAAACGCAAACTTACTTTTCTATTTTTTTGGGGTAGGGAGGGATGGTGGGTGTTACATTTTTAATTTTGGGACAGAAATATGGAAAAAATTGAATATTTAAAAAAAAAAAAATATTCTTTATATCTCAGAAGGTACCACAGACAAGTCTAACATTCCAGGCTGGAAAGCAGACACGCACTGCCTGACTCAGGCCAAATTTCTGAGTGCAGGTAGCAAGTGCTTAATGCCGAGCCCCCTCTGCTGTTGGCCTGCTGAGCACGCTGGGCTTCCATTATGGGATGCACTGACTGCTTTACACTCTTTACCTAAGCAGGGATAATGAAAGAGGAGTAAAAAAAAATCTTGATGACAGCAGAAGTTCTTTACCCACTGCAAACAGTACTCAAAAGTATATCCTTGGGTGCTATTAGAGAGAATTACATTAAGGCCTGGTAGTAGGAAGTAGAGCTGTGCTTACCCACTGAAGGGTGAGGGTGAGGTAATGATTCCTTGGTCACTGAGCTTTAGCACATTTGGAAATGGTTTTGCTGACATTCCCATTCACTGTTTCTTTCATGGTGCACTGCACTTACCAGGACAACAGTAAAGGAGGGATACTCTGCAGGGTGCTAGCACCCAAATTAGGGGTATAATCTGAAGCAGAAATCCCTGGCTGTGATTATTTCTGCACTTTGTAGAGAAAGATGAAGTCTTATTCCATAGATTTGTATGACAAAAGGAAGAAATACTTTAATTGCTGTAAATATTACTAATTTTTTTCCTAATTTGTCTGATTTGAGTGTGACCTTTAAGTTGCAGTTGTTCAAATAAGCCCCACTGAACAATTCAGTTTCTAACTGAAATATTCATATCCATTTTTTGAGCAAGCTTCTAAGCAAGCCAAGCTAAAGTTTGACATACTCCAGATACACAGACTTCATGCTGATTTCCTTTCTCTATTACTTTTTCCTTTAGAGCTATGACTTAAAATCCAACAGGAAATTTTCGAAACTAAGAAAAATTAGAGCAAAACCTAGCTGAAGATGTGATCTAAATTCTGCAAATAGTAAAGTATAAATTTATATTTTTTAAAGTAAAGTAAAGTATAAATTTATATTTTTTTTGGTCTATTGATTGATATTACTCAAAAGTTTCATGAAGAATACACTCCCTGACAGTACAGCTTTTTTTGTAGAGTGAAAAAGAGCTTACATTCTGTTTTAACTTTCCCCTCAGTCCTTAGTGCTGTTCTTAATGAATACTGAACTATTTCTGGGACTCTATTAGCTTGATGTTGTATAAATGTACATATTTTTCTTCTTACCCGGTTACCTTTGTCACCAGGGAGGCCAGGAAGACCATCAAATCCTCTGTCACCCTAGGAAAGAAATCACAGCTTTAGTAAATGACTGTCTGAATAAATAGTGCCTTCCCCCTAAATGTTAATTTGTACCCTTGGGTTGTATGTAGACTTTTGTTACTGAATGAAATACATGGGGCTGAGCACATAGATCAGACTCACAAAATTTGCTTCTACAAATTGTAGCAACAGAAGATGCCACAGATTTTCACTGTGCTGTAGTTATGCTATTTATAAAAAGAATATATTTTGCAGTTGCATCTGCAATTTTGCAGTTGCAAAACTGACTTTGCTATTACTGATACTCTGTAACTGGAAACTAACTCACAGAGAGAGAACTCATGCCCCAAGAATCAAGTTTCCTCAAAGCCAGACTACTAGGAATTACCATTAATTACCATATTTTAAATGGATGATTCATTCTTAGCTCTTGTATCTGACCCAGCTCTCTGAAACCTCAGTATTTTCAGTTTAGAGGAGAATTTTGGGTTGGTCTGGATGAAACTGTGTTACCTCCATAAAATTTGTCTCCCATTCCAAGACTGAACTAAAGCCTCAGGTCTCACTCTGATTTACCTTTGCACCAGGCTCTCCTGGCATTCCTCTGGCACCGTCAGCTCCAGGACGTCCCTGCAAAAACCCAATGGGGCAAATATTTGAAAATGCAATGGAATCAATTAATATTTAAATACAACTAAATAAAAACTATTTACCCAGAGCAGAATTGATCTATATGCTACCTACCCTTTTGCCAGCTTTTCCACTTGGACCAGGGGCACCTTGGACACCACGAGGACCCTGAATTTAAAGAGGGTAATACTTAGAATTCCATGAATGTCAGCAAAAAGCTAGTAAAAAACCTCACCTCAAGAAAAAAGTAAGATTTTTTTTCTATACAAAGCTTCATTTTTTTCCCTAGGAGATGTATTCTTGTTCTCAGATTCCCAGTAGTTTTAAGTACATGGGCATCCAAACTGGCCTTAGCACCACAAATTTTAATGCCAGTTTTTGTGAGATGGCATTATACATAATGTAAGTCATCCTTTTAGTGTGTAGATTTCTTACATTCTTTTCATGGCTTTAAAGATCTCAGTCCTGTAGTTTGAAAAACCTTCTTCCTCTCATGTCAATGTTATTCCCATTATAATTATTTAGTGAAAACTAAAGAGTGCTTTCAGATACATACACAAACATGAGCTGTGCTAGTAAAGACCTCCCATGCTGTCTTAGCTTTACACAACATGGGTTTAACTAGAGATAGACCAAATTACCCCAGACTGAAAAAACATTTCACTTTCCAAACACATGTAACTTTCATTGACGACTGTATGAGCATAACTGCGGAAATTTTCTCATCCCCCCCCCAATCCAAATGCATTTTCAGGCGAGAAAAGGCAATATTAAGGACACATCCAAAAATATTGTGTAGGAAAAGAAAAAACATTTAAAATATAAGTAAGCAAACTGAAAGACTGTACAACTGTTCAGAATGCTTTTTTTTAATTTTCTTTTTATTGTTTTAATTTTCAACTGCAAGTATCCATGTGCAGTTTTAAGACAGGCACTTAGTAATGTATCAAATCCATTACACTACTTGAGATCTGGTAAAATCATTGTTCTGGATACTTATTTCATTATTTCTTTCACAGTCTCCTTATTGCTTTTAGATTTAAACTGAAAGATTTCCATGTGTTTCAGTGCTCTTTGACATGACTGTGGAGAAGTTTATATAATAGTAGGCTGAGAAACAAAACATGCACTGATTCCTAAAGATTTATTCCTGTTCTGTCACATCTTTCTTCAAAATAGCCTGTTTAATTACCAATCAAATTCAACCTCCCTCACCTTATGAGATCTGATAAGTTCAGAGCTCAAAGTGATCCAGTTGCAGAGTAATATATCATTATTGAACAGAGAAAAGAGCCTGAAGTGACAATATTAAAACAGGTTTTCAACTGATGACACTCTATGTGTGATAATTGCTTTTTGTTATACAAATATTGTTACTTTCATATTTCAGAATGAATAATCAAGCTATTGCTTTTAATTACAATTTTATATTGATCAAGCTATTGAAATTATAAGATAGCATCATAAAGGATATTTTTCTTCAATTGCATGCAGAAAGCATATAATTGATGGATTTCTTCTAATTGATATGAATAAATTTTCTTAAAGATGAAACATACTCAAACATAACAGGGAATATTAATGTACCTGGGGACCCGGCTCACCACATTCACCTTTGGCACCTGCTGCTCCAGGTCCACCCTTGATGAAAAAAACCCAACACATATTGTTTAAGTATCCAAGTGCCTCTTTAAATTAAAAGTAACTTTCTACTTCGATACATGAATTAGAGGGAGAAATAACAAATAATCTTCTGTTCATCAGGAGGTGTGAACTCACCGTTTGTATCCACAGACTTATCTACTTTGATTTATCATTGTCTAAACACTGGGCACAAATATTTCTCTTACCAAAGAAAACTCCCATGGATTTAATATGAAATGTAACTCTTTGTTCTGTATTAGTTTTTGAGAGCTAACTATGAGCACAGCAAGAACATAAGTAGTACAATCAGATGTGCATTCGATGTTGGGAATAAGACCAAGCTAAAAGCCACCTTTTTACCTTTATTTCTGTGCTGTACAGAAAATAACAGTCTCAGAGTTCAATCCAAAGATCACTGTAGTCAATGAAAAATACCCTGTCTAATTTTGTAATGAACTTCAGTGATGTTTTAATCAAGTCCTTCATGCACTTGGCCCTGAAGAAGTGGAGAATCTATATAACTACATCTCTTTATTATTATGAAATGAGGATATAGATTTGAGGTGTAAATTTTAATCATAAACAGGCCAAAACCAGATATTTGTTCATAGTGTACATAAAAATCAGGGGCAGAATTAGTGAAAGTAAGTTAGAGGTCTCACAAAACCAGACAAAATTAACCAAAAAATCTTGGCATGCACACATGGAATACAGTCTCAGGGATAGAAGATATGGAAGTTTGTTACTCTGTGCAAAGGAATAGTTATATTTTTGACTTTTGAAACAGGTTGTGACCCAAAGTATGTATTTACTATGAAACAAACATTGCAGACATTTGAAAACTGATAATCCTTGTATGTTAACATTGGAAGGAAGAAGAAATCTAATGGCTTGGCTTAGTGCTGAGTCTCACATCCTGGAGTAGACAGATCCCCACTGACCTTGCAGGTATTAATTCAAGTCCTAAGCAAACTGAAAATCAGATCCCAAACTGATACTGGCAGTGAAGAGAAGATTCTTTTTGATGGGTGGTGACTTTCTCTTGGGGTTTCTCTGGTGTTAGCTCTGCTTTTAATTAATGTAATTGATTACATTTACTATCTGTAGGCAGACATTTATTTTTTATGCCATGTTAACTAAGCATGTGACTCAACTAATGCTAGACTAGGGCTTTGACACTACGTTTAAGATTTTTAGTAACTAATACATTACTAATGTATCTTACTTGCTACTAATTAATTTAGCAAAATAAAATTCATATAAAGAGTAAAAGCTTCAACTTTTTCATTCTTAAAAGAAGCTGGGTAGAAAAACAATTTACAGACCAAGAAACTTGCCTTTGGAACTGTAGGCAAAAAATGTTTCTAGATCAAAGAGTTGGATTTCTAGAGCCTCCTGGTGGTTTAGAAGCAAAACAACTGTTAATATTATTAATTTGTTGAACTTTGCATACAGGAATTCATGAAGGCTTTAATACACAAAAGCATGAGTGTCAAGCAGGTTATACCTCTGCTAAAGGCATCCAACTCACTGTCACTATCATACCAGCCTCTGCAAAGTCCTCCTGGCTTACAGCAGTTCCAGAGTTTTGTCTGTACAGACTGAAAATTATCCTGCAGGTTTCTTGAGTTAAATACATAGCTGGAAATAGTGTATGCATTTGTTACATAGAGCAAATATATCTGACTCTTTTTAAGTATTTCATACCTAATTGTGATGAATCAGGAGTCTGTGAGCCAGATTCTCTGCTTGGTAGCTACTATTTACTTTGGAAGTTACTCTAGAAAAGAATTGGTCTTGTACAGATCTGCTTAAAAATGCAAATGTACACACTTCATACAAACACTAAGGTTTTTTAACATCTACAGGGCCATCTCCAGATAATTTGGTGTTAGCAGTTGAGTCAAATTCAGGACTGAAATAGAAAAGTGTAATTGTTTCAGAAATCTGTGGCTCTTGATTGTTTATAGGAATGCCTCTTACAAACTTTTCAGGTTTAGCTTAAATATTGAGTAAAGGTGATTCTGCAAACTCTTGCTTTAGTATCTCTTTGTGTAGAGTTTCATATTTAGTACAGCAAATTGTATTAGTAGTATTACACAGATGATTTGCTGTAAAGGCATATTTATGTAAAACTTTTGTAAGTCCAGCAGTGTGTTCTGCCCAAAGCCCACAAAACTTACAATAAAAACTCATTTAGTATTTAGTTTGCATTGCAGCTCTTGAATAATAATACAAACTATAACTTTAATTATATAATATTAATTTCAAATAAGTACAAAATAAGTACAAAATAAGTACAAATACAGAGGAGTAGACAGGGCCAGAATGAGATCCAGGGGCTAAATCACCATGTTCTTAAACCTGAGCCCCTGTTTTGTCTACTTACCACAGGACCTGGTCTTCCAGTGAGTCCCATAGGACCGGGTGGACCTCTCATAGCAATCTGAGAAGACAAACAGAATACCAGGTGTCAAGAAAAAGCTGCCAGCCAGCATACATATTCTATACTAACTGAGCTTCAGAATGTTTTAGCAAATACCCCCCATCTTTGACTTCACATCCTGCAGGACATAAAACAAATTATGTCTTAGCTACTTGTGCTCACCCTAGCTTGCTGAAGAATAGCTTGTGCTTGAGCTTCCTGAGCCGAGATTGTCGGGCCCTTCTCACCATCTCCACCAAAGCGGAACTGCAGGAACCAAAACAAGAAAAATATTTAGAATTTATCAAATCTAAATCTTACTGCTTACTTGTTGCTACAGTGCAATCTGCTTCAAAGTCACAAGGTCACAGTCTTTAGTTCATTCTACTAACTTCAGAAAATGGCGGCATGGAGACCACTGCATCCAATATGAGTATGAAGTCATTGGTGATTGTAGCTGAAGACTAAATTTAATCCCTTACGAGCAAATATTTTCCTGATTTCATAGGATTTTGGTTTCCATTTGTTTGTTTGCTTGTTTATTTAAAAAAGAGGCTGAAATAGACTTTACTGGCAAAATGTCAATAGAAATATGTATTAAAATTAATTAATTCTCTGTACACTGGTAGCTACCCATATTAAAAATGTAATTTAATTTAAGGCAGACACAAATTTGAAAAATGTTTGGTATCCCAAATAAAACAGTTTTGTTTAATTTCTGACAATTTCAAAATAAATTACAGACTAAAAATTTAAGTACTCATTCCTGTGCTCCTGCACAGTTATTGCTAATGGAACTGCTGGCAGAAGCTTTGCAATGTTGCACAAATGCTAGGCTGCAACAAAAACCACAGCCTTCCAAAGGTATGGCATAGGCACACTGGGTATCAGCGCCATGAATCTTGCACTGCCTACAAAGCTTGTCCAGTTTGCCTATGCCCAGAGTGGACACAGATCTTTTTCATCCATACACACACTTAGGAATAATTAATTCCAAGCACACAGTGCTTTTCGTACCCCAGCACAAGATACTTGAACAGCTTTGGGCTTGTTCCTCCACCTGCTAAAACAGATGGTGTTTTGCTTTGACTCCAGTGGGAGCAGAGCTGGCTATGTGCATATATTTCTATTCAAAGGATGCACTGACTCTTCAAAGAGGACACTGAAGTCCGATTTGAAGCATGGAATACTTAAAAATCTCCATGTCAATGAGACTTGAAAGCACACACGCCTGTTGGGAGTACAGGCCCTCTGTACAACAGCAATCTCCTTGTTTCAGACATAGAGTAGCAAAATATAGTTACTGTTAAAAATATAAGGTGGTTTTCACTTGTGTGGGTTCCAATCTGTCAGCCATGCAGGAGCTAAAGCATATGTTTTTTTGAGGAAAAAAAAGGCACCATAGATATGAATTCCAAAAGCTGACGCCATAAAAGAAGCTGTATTGTTCTCTATTCCCCAGACAAAATTAGATGACAAAAGAAAATACCTATACATTTCTTGAAAGACACTTCCAGTTTTTGTAGGCTGCTTACTCTGTAACCATAACTTACCGGCAACATTAACATGGTACCTGGGGGACCTGCTAAACCATCAGCACCAGGAAGACCAGGGCGACCAGGTGGACCCTAGGAGAGCAAAGACATGAGAGAAAAAAAGTGAGAACAAAAAGATCATAATGTAAGAGAAATCTTTTGAGTCACTTATGTAAATTTACACTCATGGAATGGCTTTGAAAAGACCTTGAAGATTGAGTTTCAACCTCCCTGCCGTGGGCAGGGACACCTTTCACTAGACCAGGTACCTCAAAGGCCCATCCAACCCTGCCTTGAACATTTCCAGGGATGGTGCAGCCATCCTGTTACAGGGCCTTATCACTGTCAGCGTATGGAATTTCTTCCCAATATCTAATCCAAACCTGCTCTCTTTCCATTTAAAAACCCTTTGTTCTACCACTATGGGCCCTTGTAAAAGGTTTCTCTCCACCTCTCTTGCAGCCTTCCCCCCCAGCTCAGCCTGTGTTCATAGAAGAGGCAGACAAGAGTGGCAGAGGGGCAGCACCACCTCACTTGACTTGCTGCTCACGCTCCTTTCATGCAGCCAGGATACGGTTGGCTGCAAGTGTGTGTTACTGGGTCGTGTCACACTTCTTGTCCACCAACACCCCCAAGTCCTTCTCTGCAGGGCTGCTCTCAACCCATTCTCCTCCCAGCCTAATTGCTGCAATTATATGTTTGTGTCGTGTCTGGTCCATGACAGGCACATGACGTGCTTAGTCAAGAATTTCCTTATGAGGAATTTAGTTAGCAGCCAGTTACAAACTAAGTACTACCAATAGTTCCATTACTAGGCATTAAAATTCCCATTTTAGAAGTTCAAATTCTGGAATATTTAATTGATCTACATGACAGAAGTATGAAAGAAATGTGGATGTTGACTTACTAGCAAGGTAAAACATTGCTGGGATTTAATATTATCTCACTATACAGTGATAGCATCTTCTCAACATCTCTACATATAAATACAGCCTAAACATGCTGAATTCACTGGTAAACTATCACTCATAAGACATAGGAAAGTCTTTTAGTAGCTGATTTTCCTCAAATAAATATTTAGGTTGTTTTAAAATTGTTTTCATGGTGGCAGTAATAAAAGGCTTACGAGAACATGAAGACTAAAATAATAGCTTAAATTTTAACTAGTTTCATGACTGGATAGGTTTCTCAAGCCATATATTGTTTAATATGGCAAACAAACTCTTCCAAGATCAGCTAAATATTATCCATCACTTCCAATATTCTCATGTGTTTTGATTCTGAAAGCTTTTTTTTCCTCCATATTTGTACATCTTGTAGCTGAGGCTATAAAGTGTTTTTAAAAAAATCATTCAAATCCATATGAAATGTTTGTATCTGTTACTTTAGTATATTTCAAAACACACCAAAACAGAAAAATATAAACAAATCAGAACTTAAACTTTTTCCTGTATTTACAGTACATTTTTCAACTGCTAAGAAAATGCTTGACCAGATTCTCAGTTGATTTGTTTAGCTGAATGAATCACCCTCAATTCCACTGTAGTTTCTAACCTCTGGATCTATTTCAGATCAGGATCTAACTCACCCATGTAGCAATTAGTGCAAGACACCCCATGAATGCATGGGATAATCTGTTTGTTGACTCACCCTTTCACCAGGGTCACCTGGAGGACCAACGGGACCTTGTAGACCTGGGGGACCTGTGAGACCCTATAGAAAATGAATGACATAATTATGCTGAATGCTTTCAGACTTTTGAACTACTTTTCTCTGGAAAGTTATGATGAACACATATTTGGATAAAACAATTTATAAGACAGTATATTGTTTTTTCTTATGAAGATCTATAATCAACATTCAAAACTTATATTTTCATATGCCCCCAGCTTATAGCCTGCTGTCACTGAAAATGGGAGAAGACCCTTTCCTATACCCCTCTAAAAGTGCTAGGTCTGAAATACATTTGGAAACTATAATAATACCAGTATTGTGTTAACTTGTGAATAGAAAAGCACAGTGGATAAATCAAACACAATAAAAGAAATTGTGATTAATCTACTTACAGCAGGTCCTCTTGGTCCTGGTGGTCCTTCAATGAGCATGCCCTACGGGTGAATGAAACACAACATCATATTTATTAGTTTGTAGAAAAAACAAAAAATATTTTTATCTGAACTAATAAAGCCTATATTTAGAGTTTTGATAAACTTTTCCAGGACTCCTCTCTCTACAGTTACTAGAATGGGAATCTGAATCGCTGCATGGCATTAAAAGTGAGGAAGATTTCCTTGCCCTTCTGAAACCTCTAGTGATGGAGTTACCTGTGCCTAAACTGAAAGTTATCTGGGTAGATGTGTCTAAGATGTAGTTACTGGATGGCCTGAAGATCAGATCAGTGATCTGTTTTCCTCTGCACAAGATGCTCTTTTTTTTAAGTAACATGTGGTTAGCCCTTCACGTAGCCGAAGGAGTGGCTGGAACAGGCCACTGTCAATAATCACTTTATACCATCCACATCACAGGGATTGTTTCAGAGATCATGGATTATGCGGATGCTGTCATCCTATCAGGAACAACGTTTGATAATGATCCATTAACAGTGAATATATGTTATACAGTGCTACTGAAAAACTCCCTGGCATCCATACTTACAGGTTCAATCACAGCTGGTTCTCCCTTTTGTCCTTTTTGTCCATAAGCCCCATGTCCTGTCACCTGGCCAGTAAAAAGAACCCCAAAACGAAAAATAATTAGAAGGTCTAAGGAGCTGGTACAATAAAGAATTGCAGCAACCTGTAACTGAAAGCTAAAGCTGGAATTGGTTTGTACTACAAAAAAATACATCACAGGTACAAAACATATAAATCAAAAATACTTAATACATGAGAAATGGAAAATGCAAAAACTGTATACATGTTTTCTCCGTTATTGGATATTGTCAATTTGTACTTTTTGAATAAGATGTGCATCCCATGCTTTACATTAGAACTTTGAAATTAGAATCTAAAATTTCTATGTGCCAGTCACAACATTATTTCTTTTCTTATTTGATTAGAAATGTTCAACTGACAATAATCCTTCATGGCTTTATGAATTAAGCCACCTCAAGTAAGATGGAAAGAAAGATCCCTTGGTCCAATATGGGGATTAGTAAGAATAGTAAGGATAATGCTACAGAATTTCTATATGAAATGTTTTTGGAAGTGAAAAACAGAGATTTACAGACAGTACATTTTGCACTGTATGAATTATAAAGGCACAGATCTCACTAGTAATGATGTTCATAAACTCATTTGTAGTTCATAAAAATCAAGTAGCAAGAGGTATAGACAATCATGTTTCATTTCAGATAAGGTAAATTACTAGTAAAAAGAATTACATCAGGGTCTCCATCTTTGGAAATATTTCTCCTTTTTGAAAGCTCCCAGGTACTGAGTACTTTCCATCTTGCCTTCTTTTATCATAGGTAGAACTTCAGTTATTCAAAATACGTCCATATGTCAAAGGAAAATTACGTATCTCTGGTTCAGAACATGAGAACTGTAATAAAGCTTGCACAGACCAGAGCCTGTGTTCTAACTCAAGATTCCTGACTCCTTCAGCTTTGTATCAAGGCATTTTAAGTTGAAATTTACACCAGGGGATAGAGTCTACACTGTCACTTGCTTAATGCAGGCACAAATGGTGCCTTATGGGCTCTTTGCTCCACAGATAATCTGACTTTTTCTGTGTCATTCTGCCACAGTGTCCCCATCTGGGCTAGAAGGAAAAGAGTACACTTGTATCACATTGCACAGATAAGGATCATTAAAAATACAATAACCCCAACAGGGCTTAGAAGGGAGTGGTAAATGAAATACAGAAGGATGGGTTTCAAGGTTGGCAGAGAAAAGCATCCTCACAGCATTTGCTGTTACTTCTTGGACCCTTTGTAAACTGAAGTTTTGTCTTTGTGAGGAGAAAATAAAGATAAGACTGAGTAAATAGTGCAAACAAAATTCTCATTTTCTACTATATTGAGGGTCTTCCTAACTAAAAAATACAAATGGGATTTTTTTCCTTCCAGTCTTAGCCATGTTAGTTTTCTTTGCAGCTTTCACAGCTGGTAAACTGGTAAACAAGGATATTGGCACAACTAAGGGAAAGTTAAAGCCTTGCTATTTAGTCTATGATTAAGTCAGAGGGAAAGAGAGCTATAAAACTCAGAATGAAGAGCATGATTCACAGGATCCACCATGTCATCCTATCTTTCTTTATATATACTGAGCTGTTAAATCACTTCTACAGGACTATAAACCTGTCACCATTGACTAAGCTTATTTTCATGAAAGGGTTCAAGCCTTAACCTTCCCACTCATGAATTTTCTTCTTGGAAAGCAGCAAAAGCCGTAGGAGTCTAGATACCTATATGCATTTTGATTTCTTAAGATAATAATATAAAAATATTAATTACAGCACTTGTACCTGCAATAGAACGTATGTTTTTTTCCAGCTTTAGCTCTAGTTCAGAAAGGTTTTTAAAACTGTTCATTTTATAATCCATTATTTGAATTCTACCTCTTCTTTCCTTTCCCTCCCGTCTTCCACCCTCCCTTACTCCCTTCAGCAAATGAGACAAAAATCTTACATGACAAAAATAAAAAGTTCAAGATTACTAAAACAAGAGGATGGCCTAGATCCAAAGGCTATCAGAAATGAGAATATATCTACAAGAAGCTCTGGATCAGGGTCTGAGCAGTTCTGAGACTGTGCAATTATAAAAGAATTGCTAAATTAGATGAATCTGCATCATGCCTCCAGTCAACTTACGCTTGTTTCTGTGATATCGGTCTCTGCAGGAACCCCTGGACCAAACTCCTCATTAGTGGAATCAGTTGGTTTCTCTTCATATTCTTTATATTCATAAAAATCATATTCTCCTAAATCTCCATCTACCAGCAGATCAGATTCACTGAGGTCTACTCCTCTGCTTCCATATTCAGTTGCCTCAGTTTTTTTATCATAATCCTCTCCAGTTATGTATTCTTCAGCAAATACTTCTTCAACAGGATTTTGCTATTCGTATCAGTAGCAAAGATTTGGGAATAGGAGGAATATGTGGGTTATTGTTAGTAAAGCAATGTAAGCATACGCTCATCCACCATGATGACTTGTCAAAAGAAGAAAGAACAGTAGAACTACAGCATATTGTCTTTTAATTAGACTCTGAAGGAATGGAAGCTCAGCCTTTCAGAGTAATTAAAAGATCTTTGTATAAGTAGTACAAAGAAGTAATGTTTTCATACGCTTTGGTTTTTTATTTCCAAAACCACTGAATTCAGTATATCCAGTATTATGTGTACTGCTTGCGTAATGTTACTTTAGTGCCAAATATAGCTGAATTTCGCTGCTTGGTTTCACTCTTACAAGTGTTCATGAATGAACATATGCAATGAGCAGTGAATAAGTTCAGATCTTTTTACAATAGCGATGTGGAGGAGGTGCAAGCATCACATTAGTGAAGCCCAGCCTTTTTCATTATTTTCTGGCTATAAATACAAATGCTAAACTAAACTTCTTTTCTCCTGTTAATGATTTTGAAGTTTATTTACCATGAAAAGTCATGACTCATGTGGGTCATGGTAATTTATGTATTTTTTGTCTGAGTCAAAGTTCCAACAGTACAAATCAGAATTATTTTAAGATTTCTGAAATCTAAGCTTTCATCTCAAAGTATGTAAGCTGTCAAACCAAGCAAACAACATAAAAGCACTAAAGCAGTTTAAAAGAATGCTATATTTGAGATGTACAAAACCAGTTGAGAAATAAAGGAGGATTGCTTTATTCTGTTATAGAGGTCTTTTGATAATTCTGCATACAGGATAATTTTAAAAGAAATTGAAGTTCAGATATTGCCAATATAAAATGATCAGACAATATGAAGTAGTGTGATCTTGAAAATATTCAGAAGCTAATCAACATCCAGTGTAATTAAAAAATCTTGATCTAATAATGCCATTGAAATATATCACAATTAAACAGGAGGCCAGATTCTGATTTAACGCTTGTCTAATTCCATTAGTTACAGGAACACGACTTCTGCCTTACAGCTGGAATAAACTCAGAACCAATTCTAAGCCAAATTTTACCTTTATGAAGAAATGCTCTCACTAAGGAAAGCATTTAGCACTTTGAATCTACCTTGTTGCAGCTCTACGATTGTACAATCAGCTCAGAATTGCCCAGGAAATGGAATGACTTAGATACATCTGTTGATCAACTTGTGAGAAGCAAACATGAGACTGAACACAAGAATGCTTTATAGCAAAATGAGTAAAACATACCTCAGTTCACCTTCACCTTACATGATACATAGGATGAAAACCACAGAAAAAATGGGAACTGTTTTTCTCTTTTCAAATATTCAGGGGAAAGGGGAGAAGGGGAGTTTTGTACATCTTTTAAGCAACCATCTTAATTTTGAAAGGAAAAGGTAAAAGAAAAATTAGAACAATGTTTCTTAAAATCCTCCATAATTTTTCTAATACTAGTGCTAATTAATATGCAAACATATTAATCAACACTGGCTTCAGCACAGTAATTCTAACAGAATAATGTTTAGACCTGTTATTGTGGCTTTCTAGAAATGCATTTTCCAACGTAAGTCAAAATAATAATTTTATCTTTTTTCACAGTCCAAATTAAAATGTTTCTTTGAATAGAACAAGTGAAAATCAAATAATTTGTGTATTTTTAGCTGAAGAACTATGAAAAGGAAACTATGGTTTCTGACTCAACTTCCATATGCTGCTACCGTGGCAGCCATTCTTTGTCTTGTGTTAGAGTCTTTTTAGGGTGCACCTTAAAAATTACAGGAAAAATTAGAGACTCCTCCTCCCATTAGATCAGGAGGACTATATCTAATATCTAACCCAGTGTATGCTAGACATAGCTCCAGTCACATCCACACTGAAAGCATCAACACTACATCCCCACACAATATACCACTGAATTATTTCCAGATTCTTAAATTCTGCAGGCTCAAGATTTGGCAAATCTCTACAGAATTAGTGGGAATTCTGCCCAAGAAAATACTAGTTTCTGATACTGGCTGAGAAAGCATAAAATCACATTAAGTGCTTGTAGAGTTTGTATCGTTCATGTAGAAATCCATCCTTTTAAAATGCATTTGTACTTTTTTAATGACTGAGAGCTGGTAGGACAAGTATTTTCTTGAGAGTCCTTTTTACCTCATTTGCTTCAGTAGCTCTGGAGGGAGCTTCTGTCTGGGGCCCATAGTCAGTTTCAGCTATGCTATAATCTTGAAATCCATCAATAACGTTGGCCTAGTATGAAAAAAAAATACATTATTAAAAGAAATCATGTATGAAAAATTCAAGGGGTATTGCTGTTATTCAGGTTATGGTATTAGCCAGATGTATTCATCTAGTGGGGTTAGGTAAATTTTTTTCTTATTATCAAAGATCTTCCAGTCTTGGTCTGAGAAAGATCTTGATTATTTCTTGGCTACCTTTACCCCTAGTTTGTCTTTTGTTGCTGCTTGATAACTTTTCTTCTTCTTGAATGCATATTTTTCAGATTTTTTTGTTGTGGCCTTTTGAGGTTTGTCCTTTGAGCTAGGGGCCACTGTCCTCTTCTTCTTTTTGACCGTGGCTTTCTTTTTCTGCAAATGTTATGAAAGATGGAATGGAAAAACATAAATAAATGAAAAGAAAATTGAGAAAGGGTGAATGAAAGAAGGTAACCAAATACGAGATGAATGCTGTCAGCCATGAGACCTTCCATCTCCAACTGAAAGCAAGGGTTACAGCTCCAAATAAAGAAATGAGAGAGAGGAAAGCATTAAGTTCATATACAAAGACACAACTTGACAAACCATGTGGTAGGAGACAGCTGGACACCACACAACAAACAGATCAGATTCTGTTACCTCTGTTTGTGCTACTGTCTCTTCGAAAAGTGGCAGTCCCTCTGTTACAGAATCAGTTTCTTTATAATCTGCATCCCCATACTCATAGTCATATTCGATAAAATCTTCTGGTGTGTACTACATTGCAAATGGAAAAATATCAGGCATTCCCATGTTAGTGGTAGCAAACTAGATTAGCAATACTGGAAAGTATCTTCACCTTTACTTAGGAATAAAGTTTAACAAAATCAAGGCACTATGAACAATTCAATATAATTATCCATATGGGGAAAAAACCTCACAGTTCCTTATTTCTCTCAAAGCACAGTACAAAAGTAGTAAAAAAAGTAAGTAGTAATGCCAGGAAAAACCTCTCTTTTATTGGACTGCAAAGAAGCAGCCAGGATAATTTTGACTACTGGAAGCACCAACAGATCTTTGCAAAACCATATATTTATTTAATCTTTAAATTTTAAATAATACCTATTTTACCTGTATTTTTTTCGGTTGACCAGAGGAGCAGAGATGCCAATATCTGACATGAAAAAATAATTTCAGATACAAGAAAGAGGCCACAGCTCACAAGTAAACTTGGCTATCTTCCTCTTGTTTGATGTCAAGCTTGAAAACCAGGGCAGCTCCATGCTATAAATTTCCTGAGCGAATACCTCACTGCTGTAACTTAATTTCAGATTCAGCTTCTGTAAATTGCTCCATAGCTCTGTTTCTATAATTTTTATCAAATGAAGATTTGGCACACAAACTTTTACAAGAGAAAGTAGCTTTAGAATTGGCTTGTGTAGTGTAGTGTTGTAGCACAATCTAGGGAGCCAGGAACTCCTGAGCTGTACTCTTGGCTGTGCCAAGAAGATCCTGGTCTCCATATTATCTGCACCAGGAACAGCTCATCAGAACTGAGAAGAAAGGGCAGCTTTAAACTATCTTTCCACTCCTACCATGCTTGAAGCTACAAGAACTGGTTGCTCTGTTAAATTAAAGCAGACTCCTGTTTGCTACCAGCTCTCTTTATGTGCCCAGGGAGCCAAAAGAAGGCAGAATTGTGGCTAGAGTCTAGACAAGTGTTTGCTTTCCCTTGGGGAAGAAATACTCAAATATGCCTCATGTGAATTGCCCCTTCTGAAATCTCTCTCCTGTTACAAGTCAGCATCATTTCTGTAAAATGAAGACAATGTCTGTTTGTTTCATTATATTGATGAGAGAGAATTAGTACATTACACTTCCAAATCAGTCTGAGGATTCATAGAAGTCATCATTATCAGAAAGAGATGGACATGTTAGAAGAAATTATAAACTAAAATAGATCTCCATATTCCAAACTATATTCTACCATGTGACCAAAATATTGGTTTAACTGTTCCCTCTGGCAATGTTTTTTGATACAATTTTTTAACTTATGATTTTAATGACCAGAAGCTGATTTCCTCAGCAAGTATGAGACTAATGTTGAAAGGCCCTTAATCACTTAAAACTCCTTTAATATGGGTTTCTATTACTCCACTCCTGTGACTCCTCAGAGTCTTACTATGACCAACAGCTTTACTTAAAAAGAAGATAGATTTTTTTCAGAAAGCAGGTGTTTTTGCTCAGTTGTCCTTCGATTATTTCTACCCTTGCACATAGTCACAAGGTTTGATAAACATTTAAAATGGATATAACATACTTTTGGTACTCATTCAATATGTATATTGCACATTAATAAGGGCACTTCATACTACACTGAAATAACTAAATACCATTTTAGGTGGAGAATATCCTTTTTGTGAAGTATATGAGCACTTTATATCTGCTTCATATAACGTAAGCAATGCTTTGATTTTATCAGTGGTGTCTTTTCCATTACCAATAAAATTTGACACTACTATTTACACTTTTCAAAACCAGCAGCATTTTAGACTTAACACAGTAAGTAATATGTGATTATTCTCCCCTTGTTCAGCAAATTAAGATTCAGTTCTAACCCCAGTGAAGTCAATGAAACATATTTGACCTATATCTGGTATTGTTGAAGGGCCTCATGTGCAGCAATTATACATTTACAGGTCTGTCAAAGTATAAAAGCATGTTTTCTGGCTTGTACAATTCTGGAAATGCAACTCAATAAAGTTTGTCTCTAAAGTGTATCACCGCCACCCGAAAAATGCAATGACGAGTTTCTAGGAGACCACACGCAGTCACAAAAAGGAAATAAGGGAAGAACCACATAGATAAAATTGGACTTTTTGAAATAGTTACAGAACAGCAACTGAAACTGCAGGATGTATTTTTAAATTATAAAAAATGTCTGCAAGTGATTTGCTTATCTTCTTTGAAGAAATCCACACAAACTACAAGGAAGAAAAAAAGACTCTAAATTCAGTCATTTCACCCTAACAGTGGTGACCAATTCTGTACTTTTAAATGCTTCCTCAGCCAAACAACATGAATCAAACACTGCTATGCAAATTTTACTGGAACCCAAGCAAAAGACACTACCTATGTTAAATCTTATTCAGTATCTTAAGAGGTAAGTGGAGCAACATTTTTGAGAGAACTACCATGTCATTGGCCAGATTCAAGTTTAATATGCTGTAGGAGTTTGTTTTAGTAACTTATGGACACATAAATTCCTCTTTAGTAAGCATTGTAAACCTATTCTGAAACTGGAAGAATTCATTTCAGCAGTCATTTTGACCAACTGACAATTAAAATATAGCTCTGTGTTGCTCAGTATTATAACTGTTTTGCAAATCTCAGCTTTTCTCAAGGTGAGCTGAATGACTATGCTGAATTGTGCCAAGCATATGACTAATAAAATTGCAACTGTGGGTTACAAGTAGTTTTTCAGAGGCCATAAACTAAACAGAAATGTAGATCAGGGAAAAAAAAAGGAAGGAAAAAATACCTGTGCCAAGTATGCTAGTATTAAAAAGAAAGTAGTGAATAAGCTGATATTTATGCTAAGAAGCCTAGTTCAAAAAATCAGAAATTTATGAATGAGAACTAGAAAACATAAAAAAAAAGTGCAAGTATGTGGACAGAACTATTGCATCATGCATAGTCACACAGAAAATACTTTTGGGTATTGTGCTTCACTCGTTTCTGTTGAAGAAAGTGAAGCTTTCCCTATATGCAAAAATGTGATCACAAATACAAGATTATATTTTGGTTGTACTGATATGCAGGCACACAGAAGGAAATAATAGGGATGGATAAGAACTGGGGAATGACTATTTCCATGCTGGAGTGAGATTACTGCCAAGCAGGTGAAGATCTTCCACTTTAAGAGCACAGTGTCAGAAGGGTACTACGAAAATTCTTGAACTTACAAGCTAGGACACGTGGCCACTATGCCAAAACCATATTCAAGTAGATTTAAAATTGCAGTACTTTGTAGTCCTACCAACACAAGGAGGACAAGTGAAAACATGTAGTAGCCTAAACTTTCTACAAGATAAACTTTATTCTTAGCGATCTTCCCTTTACCAAGATTTCTTTTTCTGAAAGACTAGCAACCCTCATCTTTCACAACAGACAATAAATAGAGAATATATTTTGTATTGAACTCCAGGATTCCTGCCACAAGGAGTTAAATATTTAAATAAAGATGCAAAATCTTCCAGGTGTATTTCCTGAGGCAAAATCTGTCCAGATGGAGGGACCTATCTCTACACCCCCAGCTGATGTAAAGATGCACTTTAGAAATATGATTTACTCACAGAATAGTTTTACCAACTCAATCTGATGAAGGCTGTTTACTGTTTTTAATACTAGGACTAGAGAAGGACTAGTCAGGTAAATGAAGACAAAACACACAAACTTAATGTCTTTAGTCACCTGCTGTGAAGCTGGCACACTTACCCTGCCATTCACAATTGACTGAATATGTGGCACAAATCCCTTCTCTTTCTGGACCTTCACAACCAAAGCTCACCTTTATCAGGTGATGAGAAACAGGGGTATGATCCACTCAGTTTGACCTCAGCAAACCTTGAGAAAAATTCTTTTACATTTTGGATATGCAACACCCAGGCCCTGCTGTTAGTTCACAGAAGTTGGTGAGTTCAGAGAAAACTATCATAGTTGCACTAATAATCAAGGAAAGATAACAAGAAGACTAATATATAGGAGAAAAGATCTAGAATTTAAAAATAAATACTAGGTTAAACTCAGCAAAGGATTTCAGCTAAGAGACATCAGGTAAAACATACTTCAGATGTGATGCAATTTTCTTCCTCTTGCTTTTTGATCTTCTCTACTAAGACCACCAATAGTTACTAAACAGCCATTCTTGTAATGAATATTGCATATGAATATTTTCTTACAAATGAAAGGAAGAATGAAACCTGCTGCTTTTTGATGGGACAAAATGTTTCCATTATGACCTCATGCTTTTTTCACCAGAGCGATTATATTACATTACCAGATCATCATGCAATTCCAATTTAAAGAGATGAACTGTTTTCTTCATCAGATGAATTTTAGAAGCAGAGGATCAGCAGCATGCAAGGCCTATTTGAACTGGGAAATAACTTAAATATTCTGAAGGAAATCTTACTTTGGAAACTGACTCGTCTGCCATCCATATTCTAAAAACTTAACCTCCCTTTACAAAATGTAGTTTTTAGCAAATGTTGCTTCATAGTTCTAAATTACAATAATTAATAAACATAATTCTAAACAGAGCACACTCATAAGCTCAATTTTTCCATTTCCTAAAGATTATGCTAAATCATGTCCAAGCTACAGAGGCAAAGATGACTGAAATATTCTAGGCTCACTCACACTTTATAAAATGAAATAAAATGAAGAATGCCAAGCAAAATGAGAGTTTTAAAAATCAGCTACAGTAAAGCAAACAAATAAATGGTAGAAGATGTCAATCTTAGGGCAGAAGTAAAAAAAGATTTAAAGGATGGCCTCTTCTACTGTATAGTCCTTATATTGTTCATAAAAGTGATACAAGCAAGGACATAAAAGGAGATAAGAACATTATCTTCAGTTTCCAAAGACATCCTATTTCAAAAGGAGAATAAGACTCTTAAGGTTCTTTATGTTACTCACTTATATAAAAAGTCTATATATCTATGCAAAGAAAAAGAGAGCTAGGAAGACCACTACTTCAAATATCTGCTAAATTAGTTAACTGCAGTTCTAAAGATAATAATAAATATAAAATTAAACATAAAAATAATCATCTTCCCGCATTTTTCAGAAAACTAGTCTTTCTGATCAAACACCCAAAAGACACTAAATTAACCTGTTCTGAAAGGATGCTTGAAGCCTCCAAGTCAACATATTTGGGGGCCAGTTGCACTTTTAATTTGCCAAATTCATTTCAATCAAGGAAAACATTTCATGTCTCCAAGTAATCCATTAGTTTGGGATAGATCCAAAATAAATGAAGCCGAGTTCCTTTAGGGAGCCATTTCTTCAGCACAAGTCAGACTGTGTAATTCACTGGGTCACAGAATAATCTCCCAAGAGAAGATTTGAAAGCCTGATAGCTTGTTCCTTTAAAAACTAGACCTGATGATACTCCAGAAAATATACTTCCCAACATCAAGGATGATGAAGACTGGCTAGGTCTGTCACTACTCTATAATTTCTGTGAGCTGGCCAAGCATATGTGATTGAACTGGAAAGGAATTTAATACATTTGCATTTATAGTAAAAAGGGGTTTGAAAACAAGACAGGGCCAGAATATTCACAAGGTATTTGTGAAAAGCATAGGTGTGTATCTTTTAGAAAAGCATTGTTGATAGTTTTAAAATATAATTTCAAACCTATATGGGATCCTTAAAAGCAAATCATACACTCAAGGTGAAAAACCCAAAGATTCATGGACTTCTAAGCAACACCTTTTTGTGTAGTGCCAACTGCTGAGGTCATCACTCTGACCTTGACAAGCTACAGAGGTTCATACCTGGCTATTCACAAGCAAGAACGACTGATGCACACTTCTGTTAAAACATGTCTTGAAGATGGAAATAAATGATAATAAACAACTAAGTAAAGAGTGTGGATATTACCATTAATCTACTGCTCTCCTGTTTTCAGACTGACTGACACTTAGGTCTGATGAACAAATCCCAGGAGAACAGAAGCATTCTCTGTAAGGAGGGTTCTGACATTCATCTATCCCAACAGCTCAGCCTGAGCTGCTCACACAGAGCCCACAGTCCTGGCCAGCAGCCAAGGGCAACACATTCTGCAGACCCTGAACACAAAAGGTAGTTAGAGGTTGCCCAGTTAAATAAATCTTGTTTAGGCATATAACACATCACTAGGGTCCAGACAGGGACTGACTGAATTAAAATGGAAATATAAAGACCCAACCAGGTCCAAAGCTTATATCTTGAAATCCTCAGGTCACCCCTTGTAGGAAGAGAGAAGTGAGGATGCAGGAGTTGACCTTGATTAGGGAGAAGAATGGCATGGAGGATCAGGACAGCACAGTTGGGTAAGCCCTCAGACAAGGGTAGAATTCAAGACATGTCCTCCCTTTCTAGGCTGACTAGTTCTATATCTTTATTCACAGCTTGCTATTTTTGTGAAACCCACTGTGAGATGCTTGATTCTTCCTGAACTTGTTTAGGTTAAACTTGGCATTTGATTCAGGCATGAAGAGATCCTGTAAGTAAAAAGTGAGCTTCGAAATCCTCTCTGTTGGATCACCCAAACTGCAGTTTGAATGAGATGCCAAAGAAAAAACAAACAAACAAACAAACAAAAAGGCAACAAGAAAATAAATCTCACTACAGCAGTGTCCAGTAGATTTACATATGAGAGCACAGTGAAGGTCTTAAGGCCTCGAGGAAAACTCAAATATTTTAAAGAGAAAATACTTAATTCCTGATGTTGCAGTGATGTGACATGCACGCTCAGGTTCATTTAATGGAAACTCACCACAATACATTCCATAATTTTTCCAATTTTATGGTTGGTATTTTTAGTCTAGATGAAGTCTTAGACTCTTCCTACAACAAACACACAGACAATTCCACTAGCTGAACTGGAAAGAGGGCATAGGGTAAAAATAAATTCAGAAAATGACTAATTTAAAACAGCACTACTATTGAAAGAAACGCCTTCAAACCTAAAATGCTGGATATTTGCTTATTTGCTCCTTTGGAGAAAGAAGCACTGCCTAGAGCAATAAGGATTACATGCAGCTAAACAAAGCTTAAACCAATATCTTTTTACCTAAATCCTTTTCTCTCAGTGCTTCTTTAGTGGTCTAAAAATAATCCAGCTTTTCAGACTGAATGCCTTCCTAGATTGTGAGCTTGCCAGGAGACTACAAAAGTGTGCAATTTCAAGAGAAATCCTGTTCATCTTCCTCAATGCAGCTTCACAAATATAATTTTCTATTTTATTGATGAAAAGTCAATTACTTCCTTTGGGTTTTGTAATCAGTGCTGCAAACACACATTAATATTTATCTCTAAGCCAAGTATCAGTTTCTTATTCTGAACTGCAATCATTCAAGAGCTCAGAGACTTAAGGCCAAAAGGGCCTATCAGACCACCCTGGCTAACTCTTGTGTACTTGTAGACTTCAAAACTTCCTACAGTCACTCTGTAACTGAGACAACTAAAGTATGAATAACATTTCCCAAACTTTCAGAAAGGTATTTAACCTTGGCTTGAATATATATAGAGAATCACCATTTTGGTAATTTGTTTCTCTCCTACAATTTTAGTAGATATTTTCTTAACTGAAATTATCTATCTTCTCCCCTCACCCCATTTGCCTGCAGCCAGTATTTTCTTTTTGTCCTGGATCTTTGACATGGTGAGTCACATGTGTGGTGATGCAGTTTATGTTTCATGTGACAGTGTGCAAAGGTAATATTGCGTCTGAATTCTTATTTCTTTATTTATAAACCAAGATATGTGGTCTATTATTACCAAAAAAACTCTTTCCCTTCTATAACAACCAGAATATTTTGAGGTTAATGCCTCAAATATCTTCAGCTTCTGCTGGTTTAATCCAGCCTCTGAAGACACAATCCAGCCTAGCCTTTTGCCCAGTTTTCTCTCTTCCCTCTTCCTACCACAAGAGTTTGTGTGAAAACATGGAAGATCAAACCATGAAACCAATCAAGCTGAACAATAATCTTTGGACATTGGCTTTCAGCATGATTAGGATCCCAGATGGAGACAATCTGCTGCTGAAAGGTTCTTCTGTTACCACATGCAGGCAGACTTTTATTGCAGTGTACTCCTGAGTTCTGCATGTTTGCTCTGCAGTTATTTCTTTGGCTTGTGTGTGTAACATTGCCTTTAGTTGTTTTATCATCACTGTTTACTGCTCTCAATATCATTACTCTGTTAATTTTAATGCCATCCATTTTACACACATTTCTGTATTTCTAGCACAATTACTAAGAAAGTCTACTAAAAATCTATCTCAGCTAGTTGCTTATAGTAATTTCTGAAATAAGGCACCCAGACGTGAATCTCTTTGTTGGGTACTTTACCATACAATATGTTTTTTTTTTAATTAAAATTTCATATGTTGACAAGTCAGAAGCTTTGCAAAGGTCTAAGTCTATAAATGCTATCAAATATCTCTAATCAAAATTGTAATTGCTCAAAACATGCAATCAAGCATTTTAAAATAATCATTTTCCTTATAGACTAGCTGCAAATATATTTTTATCTTTTAACGTCTTATTTAGTTTTGCAGTTACAGATTGCAAAAATCAGCACTGCTATCTTCTATAACTTCTTTCAGTACCTAAATAAAGCTCGTTTCATTTATTTCCATAAAATAAATTATCTGTATGATTTGACAGGCTGCTTCTCAAAAGATAACAAAGTAGCCTGCCTCAACAAGCTGGTTTTTTACTATTTAGAAAACATTTCTATAATTCTATTAATTCATTCAGTCATTTACTCTATTGCATATTTATCATATTGGTAGCATTGCTGATGGGTTTATTTTACATTCCTATTACACATTAAAGAGGTCTATTGACTTCACTGGGAATATTTATGCAAAGTGACACATAAACTCATGGAGCACAACAAGGAAATTATGTCTTAGGCCAGAAAGCTAAACAAAACAATCCAATCACCACTCTCAGCAAAAAAATGACATAAATAGAAACAGCAGGTCTCCATTTTATTAATCATTACATGCTTTTCAATTTGTTTTCAAATTCATTCAGAAATGTTACACTACAAATTAAGATCTTTGATTTTACTTTTTCCTTTGTAGGTACTCCCACAAATTCTCTGTGTTACCAAGAAGGAAAAATAAGCTTTTGAAAAACATTAAAAACCACTAAACCCAAGAGCAACCAAATAGTAGCAAAGCTCAGGAAATTCCCAAATTTTCTTTGAAACTCAATTATGGAAAAAAAAAGTTTAGATCTTGCTATCTTTTTTGGTTTTGCATAAATTACCAGCAATATGCTTTCAGTCTGTTCCGGTTTGGAATATGGAGATCCAGATATGCAGGCACACAGACAGCAGGTCCTCTGGGATCCTCCTGAAAAGCCCAGACCCACCCACTGTAGTGCAGTCTGAAGTCCTCTGCCTGTGTGTAGGTGACCTGACACATCTTGAGCTACACCTCAGATGGAATGGATGTGGGAGGAGTCCCTCTGAAAGAAATTCTGCACCCTATGGGCCTTTGTCTCCTGCTGACATAACTTTCAGTCAGAATAAATAGTAACAACAAACAAAATTACCATGTGCTTAGGAAAAGTTCACTCCCAAAACAAGCTCAAAGCAGACATCTAAGAACAATTCAGCAAGTTTTTAATGCTGATCCCTTGAGCAATCAGTAGCTATAACCAGTCAGATCACACATGGTGTACATACTAGCTGTCCAGAGCCAAGTTCAGTTATGGCTTGTTACATTTTGGAGTTTTTCCCTTTAAACTGTTCAATGTGAGTACTTAGAACGTGTGCAATACATAAAGTGCTCAGAGAGGTCTAATCTGAGGAACTATCTTGACCTGGGTGAATTAGTCAGTTTGTGGCTGTGAGAACTGTCTACAGTGACTAATGGTTTCTCTAAATATCTTTCATGTTTCTGGGAAAAAATCCTACTCTGTCTTGTCCTTGTTGGTTTATCTCCTATGAGTAGAACTGGCTGAAATACTTTTGTGTGCTCACACATTTTTGCACGCAGATCATTAAAGTACAAGGCACTTTTAACAGGACAAGTTTACAACTGTGGGATACTCAAAGCTCCCATATCTTTTAAATATGGCATTTGTTGACATCCAGCATCAGTAAAATTGTAAACCTACACAGGAAGAATAAATATGCATGAGTTGAACAAACTCATACTGCTATAATTTTTTTAAAGAATTACAGCATAACTTCACTGAGAATGCTGGTTGTTCAAACACCATTAGGTTTCTTCAAATGCTTGGCATAAATGAGTGGACAGCAAAAATGAATGCATTCCTGCAACCTGATTTCCTCACTTCTAGAACAATGCACGCCATTTAGCTGGAAGTGCTCCTTGGGTAACTTTTCTCCAGCACAACCACTAATGTGCAATAAATCCAGTAATACATGACTGATTACTCACCTCATCAACTCGAGGATCCTGAGCCTGAGCAGCATTGGGCACTGGGGAGTCACAGTCTGGGCTATAATGCTCACAATAGTCAAATGCAGCTCTGGGATCAGCTATAATCAACAGCTGCTGGATCTCACCCTGCAGGAAAGCATATGCAGATTAAATAACAAAACCAAAGGTAGTCTACAGTTCACCGGCAGTACAGAGTTTGCATTCAGAAACAAAACCAGGAATATAATACTTAGATATTTCCATCTCTGGTTATAAATAAAATATCCACCTAATTTCTGCTGCTAGTATGGAAAAGAACTATTGTTCACATTGCAAAACAATACAAATTAATACCAAATGGACTAGGTGCAAAATTCTGGCTTAAAATCATGTCTGGTTTTAAAAGGAGAGAGTGGGAAGGTATAATTTCTGATGTGTGATTTTCATGCTCTTTGTTTACTTCTTCACTGGGAATCAGTCTAAATTCCTAAGATTTAATTCAGGGCACTTCCTATTACCAGCATGCAGCTCAGCATGCAAGGAATCAACAGTATAATTCTAAATTTGCATCACATATGTATTCTCAAAGAGGACAATGAAATAAAATAAAATAGTCTGCACCAGAGACAGTTTATTTTAACAAAATATAATCAAGCAAGCACTGCGTAAATACATATTATAGAATGTGTTGAAAAAAATGTTACTGCTAAAAAATGCTGGGTTTGCTTCTATTCCCATATATCATGCGAAAAAACAACATCACAGAAAGAGACCCACTATTCTGGATAATAAAAATGGCTCTGCTGAGATCCCCTGCAGAGACCTTGTATGTTTATCATTTTCCACAGAAAGCTGTCTGGTATCCAGTGTATTTAACATAGTGGTACTATTTAAGCAGCATTAGGTTAATTCCTGCCAACATTTCCACTATAA
This sequence comes from Cisticola juncidis, assembly GCA_013400215.1. Taxonomy (NCBI): domain Eukaryota; kingdom Metazoa; phylum Chordata; class Aves; order Passeriformes; family Cisticolidae; genus Cisticola; species Cisticola juncidis. The sequence goes on from VXBR01000779.1 coordinate 3,547,416, forward strand.
ATTTTCTCATGCTGGAGCTTCTTATGCTCAAATAAAAATAAGTTTGTTGGAAATTGGCACATGTTCTTGGTCAAAACCCATTAATTTCAATCTCTCACTATTTCCCCACAAGGGGGTGATTTTTAAGATTTAACATGATTTTATTATGGTTTTACCCAAAATAAGGGCAAATCAATAACTTTCTTAGCATTCCTGTGCCTGTTTTGTCTTTAAAGACAAGATATCACAGCTGGTGAAAATCTACAGGTGGGAAAACTCACAATTCTCTCAGTATTTCCAGAATAATTTCACACCTATCATAACAGGAACCTATAACAAATTAGGAAAACCGGAGAATATTTTAATATAGTAAATAATAATTGCAACATTCTTTCCTTTCAAACTGAAAAAACAGAGACATAAGAAAAATTTCCTCAAACTGAAAAAAAAATGAAATCAAACAATAATCTGCAATTTTACTAGTTATATATGTTTTTTACTAATTTTTCAGTCATAAAGTAGGAAATAATTTCATAGTACGTCATGACTGTATTTACAAGTCTGCTTTATACAGTACTCTAAGCCCACTTCATTTTTATAGACTCATATATGTCTCAGGTTAATTTAGATTTAAATTATTATTATTATTATTATCTCAGTCTAATTTAGATTTGGCTTATTATTTAGAATATTTTTTCTAATCTTCCATAAATACTACAAATGCAGCAGTTTGTTTCTCTGTCAGCAGTTCTGGACTGTCTCCTTTATTTTCCCTAATTCACTAATGCTTCCTGATTTGGACAGGAAGCATTACAAAACCTACTACACATAGAGAAAATTTCCCCCTTTGATTTCTTCCATGACTCCCTCAAGAGCTGGAGTGCTTTGAGAGGTTTTATACAGTCACTGTCAGCCTGGGGTACACATCCTCTGTCTCCAGCTAAGCGTTTCCAAAGTGCTCTGCCTTTTCTCTTTCACCAACCTCATTAAAACCAAGTGAGGCAGAGGAAAAAATGAGAGCGAATAAGCAACTGTAAGACAAAAGAGGTAAGTGACCCTTCTGAGCAGCCTAGAGGTGGATGTGTAGGACCTCTGTCCTCACCCTGCTGAGCTCAAGTCATGGTCTTGCTCTTTGGCCCTGAGCATTCCTGGCTGTCTGAGGTGCCTGGACAGATCTCCGTGTCTGCAGAGTGCCAGCCAGCGGGAGCCGTGCCCAAGCAGCTCCTGAAACTACTGTTTAGTCGGAGAGCCTACGAGAACACAGGTCCAGGAATACAGCCAGTACTCTGGAGCTTTCTGCTGGTCCTGAATGCCATGGAATTTTGGCACCGAGTTCTGCTGGATTGTGTGTTTGCAAGAAGCACTCAGTATGCAGTTACCACTTGGCGTAAATGTTCCTAAATTGGTTAAAGCTGTTCCTGATCCATTGACTGTATTTCCCAGCCCCGCCTGTCTGCCCGTCATGGCTCCACATAGATGGAGGCCCTCAGAAATCCTGCACAGAATACTTACATTTTTACAGAATGCATAAATTGCTACTGGCTATTCATGTGTGAGAGGTTTACTGAAGAACCAATAGATTTTACATTTGAAATCCCAAATGTTAATTTCCCTGGTTTTCCTTCAAGATGCTCTATAAAAATATTTCCAGTAAATTATTCATTTTCCTTTTCTACTTTTTGTTTTAATTTTCTGTCTTTGCTAATTAAATTTTTTCTCTGAGTATTTTGTTCTGTGAAGTATTGGCTGTACTGTAAGAATAGTCCAAGAGCTTTCATTTCAGATCACGTCAATCATATCAGCTCATGAAGTTCCACACGCATAACTGCAGATTTCATTATTGTGATTTAGTTACTATACTAAGGTATTTGTTGGAAAAATCTACACTGTTTCTCTTTGAACATTTTTCACAGAATTGCTTCCAGTCTTTATAAACACATTCTTTGATTTTGACTGCTTGACTTCATGAGACCAAAATAGAGTTTTATAAAGCGCCTTTTAAATAAACTAGAAATAATCTGGTCATATTTCATGACCTGGAGTCATAAATGAGGCATGTAAAGATCTACCTGCACAAGTCCTGAGAACTTTGAATTATGGGTTATTAAGGATTCCAATAGCTGACCCATAAAAAAATACTGAGGTATCTAAACATATATGCATATGTCATGTAATTTTTCTAATATAAAAATTTCAGGGAAAAGGGAAGTCTCATGGGGTAGAGTGATGAAAGCAAGAGAGAGACCAAAATTGGAGGAGAAGAAAGAAAAATAGATTAAAATGTACAAATACACTTGAGCATCCTTAAAGTGCCCTGAAAAGTGCATAGAGAAGAAAAGGAAGTATCAAAGGCTACTATCTATAGACTAGTTCTTCCCTCTCTAAAAGATTTCATGACCAAATCTGTTGGCAAAGACTGCTCAGGCAGTTTCACAGTTGGAAGTTGGTATCTAGCATGTTACAGAAGTAAAGTCCTTCGTGTCTCTGCTGAGCCAGTTGCCCACCACGCTTTGGTGCCAGAGGTAAGTGGGACAGCAGCAGAAGGCAGACACAAGGAATGTGAGGTGAGGAATCAGGCAGACACACACAGCCACTTTTCCATATTAATCCTTGTAACAAAGTGCATGCTTAACTTGCCCCAAAAAGCTCTAAAAGCCTACTTCACCTTTCAGAATCATAACCTACTTCCTTGTAACATTTTTTTTATCCTGGATAACACTTAAAACAATGTATTTTCAACAGTGGCTAGTCAGATATTTATTCTAACTTGCTGATTAGGGATAAGAAAGATGAGAGCTACATCTCGGTGCCCAGCGGTTGTGGTGAACATCCAGATGGTGTTCTATCTAACATTAACCATAAAAGTACTTTAGAAATAAAGTGACCCAATTTTAAATCTTAATATTTAGTTTGGATTCTGAATTATTTACAGAAAAAGGCACTAAGTTGTTTTCAAAGCCAACATATAACTCACAGAGGCAATGCACAGTTCAATAATTAATTGCAATATGGAATAAAAATAGTTAAAGTTTATGAACATTTTCATTCCTCTCTATTTCAGAGATATGCTTATAAATAAAATCAGAGACTTCTGAATCAACCTTATGGTTATGTGATAAAAGCTGCCTGAGAATCATAAAATATCTTGTCCAACAATTTTGCCTAGTGTGGAAACATGGTACAGAAGGTTTCCTTCTAAGAAGTACTCCGCTAAATCAGTTTTTCTTTGCAGAATTCTCCAAGAGTACTAAAAGGAGTTGTTGTGTCTAAGGAGCTATTCACTTCTTTGTTTCATGCCAGAGCAAATGTGGAGAACCAGGCTAGAGAGCTAGAAAGAGAATATGCTCAAATCAGTAGAACTCCTGCCTGCTGGAGCACACACATTCACTCACATCAACAGTTCTACTACAAGGAACAGCCCAGCCAAGAATGAGAATGTGTGCTGAATTCACTCATTGAACATTCCTCCCTGAATCTCACAGACATTCCACAGTGACATCTTGGAATAAGAAAATTTATGTGTATGTACACTCCAGGACTTGCTGAAAAACTCAAAGCAATAATGCACAGGGTGGGGTATCTGCACTGGAAAAATAGCTTTGATATGAAAACAGTGCAACACTAGAAAAATGCAGCACTGAATATCAAATGAAGGAAATAGAGACCAAATTTGCAGGAAAGCAGTAAAGTAAGATGTTCCCTTTCCAATTCTGGCTACATCTTCATGTGATTATTGCTGTAGTTAGCCTCATGGTAATAATTGCTACATGTGATTCCAAATTTTTGGGGTCTTCCTTAGATTACACAGCAGAAATAGGAACAAAGAAAATTTCCAGTTTTTCTTAATAATGTAAATCATCAAGAGCCTGACTAGTAAGGAACTAATTATTTTTATTGCTATATCAGTAAATGCTAATGTCTGCTTATTACCTTAACTGACTTCATAAAAAGTTTTAGACATTTCCTGTCTTCTTGAAACATTCTCTTCTCCTTCTAACTAGGCAATCTTACTAATGCTTTCTAAATATGGTGCATTAGAGAATTACAACCATAAAGTCTATAGTCTATTTATAGTCTATCTATTATCTAAAAGTTCCTATCATTGACAAAAAGACACCTCTACTATCAATGGTGACATTGTTAAAAAGGCAAAAGTATGAATTTATAGAAGACTGTAAGCGCACTGTAGGAAGAAATCAGTCCAGAAATTAATGTTTTCTTACAGCGTGTAAAATTTTAATGGTCTAGTTGTTCTCTAGTTCTACAAGAAACTCAAACAGCTCAAAGGCTGATTTTGGGATATGTCTTTTACAGGAATCTTAATCAAACAATAACCCATCCAGGTGAAAGTTATTCTGTCCAGGGAATAGCAGGTAAGCGTTACTTAAGAAGATCTGCAAGGAAAACACCAAAAACCAACCAAACAAACAACAAAAAAAAATCACCCCAGCAATTACTTAAATGACTAATTTATATAATAGAGGTTCAAAAATACTTTTTACAACTAGTGTATGAGGATTAGAATTAGAAAAATGCATTTTCCTGATTCACACTGGATAAAATTAGTACTTATGTGCTTATATGGATAATTAGACTTAAAAGATGTTTACATAAATGGTGATAAAAGCAGAACAGAAGCAGTGCTGGGCACTAAAGCAACTCAGAACAAAATCAGTATCTTTCATTTTAATATTATGGCTAAATATTACAAAGTGAATTTTTCAGTAGACCAGCAGAAATCAGCACAAATACCGTAACCTGGGTATTTTTGCCGACTTTCTCTAATTAGTTATGTGACAGTTACAGCTATAGACTCCAAACAACAAAAGTCTAGACAGAATGGATATTATTACTATAGAATTTAGAAAAACCTGCTGCAGAATTCATTTAATCTTACTGCAAAGATTTGAGGGATTGAGGAATTCCAGGACCTTTTAATATAATATTCCATAACCCAGGCCCATTGCATAATATAGCTGGAGAAAGATATTTAGAGCCTGCCAGACTGAAGCACTGTAAAAGCAATAAACTGTGAAAACAGAATACTGTACAGGTCAAAGTTTCCACAGAAATAAATGTCTTCTTGATTCTTTGAACACCATGCTTATTGAAGGACAAATTCAGCTTGGTCAATAGGTTGATGTGCCAATTATAATTTTTGACCTTCAAAACATAGCTGTTCACAAAGTCAAATGCAATTCTTGGCTGAGAGATTAGATTTTACTACAATGCCTGTGCAATAGCAAGTGTACATAGACACAGGCACGCACGTGTGCCCAAGGATATCCTATAAAAGATCTACAGATTTCTTACATTTTCATGTATCTTCAAAATCGTATTTACATCTGTTGTTTAAAACTAGAATGTATTAGACACAATAATAAATGAGGTGATAATAAATCCTATCTGTTAAATCTTTTGAAGATGGTGCAGCATGCAGCATTCTTTGATCGCAGGTTGTTAATTTTAAATGTAATTACAAACAGTTTAGTAAAATGACCATTCCTTTGTTTCTTAGGAACATTCCTTGAAAGTGAATTTGAATTCTAATGAATTAACAGAACTTTGCCTTCTTCTTCTCTCCCCGTCCTACTCTCAAAAATAAGAAGGGGAAACTGGATTTACCTTTGTTCATTGAACATAAGTTTGGGAATACTATAAAAAATTAGTAAATAGCAGATCACCATTCTTAGAGATAGAAAGAGAATAAGGTAAAACAAAACAAACCAAAGAGAAAGCTTGTGTAAGAAATCCTGGTTCTTTATTAGGTGCTTCTGAAATGAAAATTTGTCTGCTTTGCTTTACTTTTTTTTGGTGTTGGTTTTCTTTTTACTCCTCAGTGCTCAAGTAGGCCTCTTACTCTGGTGTTGATATCTAAAAGGCTAAGTATCTAAGTATTCTTGCCTGGAATGTTAAACAGTTCTTTTTAGTCCTACAGACTTGGTGGTCAGCAGCAATTACTACATCACTATAGAGGGAATAATTTTGGCAGTGTCTCCGTGAGCTGTGGTGCAGCTCCTCAGGGCAGCATGAAGCAGAGGATACTGAGCACATCCCTTTCACACTCCGTGTTGGGGGGCACTTTGGGCTGGCTGCTCTGTTCTATTTCAGCTGTACAGCAAATCTGAGCACTCAGCAGAGTTCTACTCATTCTGCCCTAGTCTGCACTTCCACCTGGGGCTTCCCATGCCCACAGATGTGTGAGGGACAGGTCCCCAACTGCTGGCTAACCCACATTGCTGCCAGGGCACTCAGTGTCTCTCCAGCTGCTCACCCAGCTATTCCTGTTCCTTTAAATAGGAATACCGTGTACACAAGTGATTTATTGATTTTTTTGAGAACAGATTAATGCCTAGTATCAAAATCTGTACCCTTTATTAGCAAGTATTATTGCAAGGATTTAATCCATAAACTCTGTGCTGTTAAAGCTTTCATTAGCTTTCGGTGAGATTTATACATCAGGTCTTGTCTTGTTATACTCATTTACAGCAAAGTGCATAAAAATTATAGTATTAGTCTGATGTGTGGAGTTTTAAAAGACAAAAAGGTATCTATAGGGAAATATCTGCATAAAGACTCTGTTAGGTATTAAATTATTATAAAATACTTATAAAAAACTTGTATTGTTAACACTAACATTATTAAATGAGGAGTGACAAATCCTTAAAGCTGGCAAAGAATAAAAAGATCTCTATTATTTATAAAACATTTAAGCTACAAACATATTTCAATGGATACAACTCAAAATTCCTTTACTAGGTGCCATGTACCAGCATCTCACTCTATTTTTTTTTTTCTTTTCTTTTCTTATTATTTTTCGGTTTGCATTTTGGGAATTCTCTTCTTTGCAGCAAGCACTTAAAAACCAGCTGTTCTTGCAATATGTATTTGAAAACACAGAAGACATTAATTTCAAAAGACACATAAAAAAGTTTGAGGAATGTTGTGACAGTCTTTCAAAAACAAGCATTTACAAATTAGTCCTAGAGATATCAAAAGATTCACTTCAGTGAGCAAGGGCTTAGCAGTGTAAATGAAGGTCTCATAATTTGGCAGTTAATAATAATACAGTTTCTAGACAGCATAATTTTATTATTTTAAGATGGATTCATGGTTTAAAATTTGTTTCTCATCATTTGTATGCACCTGATGCTTAGTGCTTGCTGAATTCACTATCTTGTTTTCAACATCATATTGATTTCCATATTAACCAAGCACAATGTCACAAAATCTCAGATTAGCACTTATATTCAGGAAGGAGCAGGCAACTCCAAATTGGAATTTTCTCATATAAAACACTTAACTGCCTGCTAGATTTATAAAACACTTTAGATAATTTTTTCTTGCTTTTACAGTTAAACAAGAATCTTTCTGACAGCACCACTAAAAAAAATGCCTCTTATCTTTTGCACCAGTAGGCAAACTTACCAAAGAATATTTTGTGTTTTGGATATACAAAACCAGCAAATTTGGCAGCTATTTATTATGGTCTCAGGACAGTAATAAGCCCTTTCTTTCTTTCAGTGGTCTATCTGATCTCTAGACACCCAGTGTGCTTACTTATTCAGAAATTATTGGTCATCACAGGGAAGTTATGTCATGAGGTCATGTCACACTGATTAAAACATATGCACTTAAAATTTGCCAGTGTGTTATAACATATTGTGTTAGTAACAGTCAGACTGCCAGAAGCAGAACAAAGAGAGGACAACTGCCTAGAAAACAGAGGTTAACATTAAGAAAAAAACTAAGAGGAAATGGTCAAGAATTTAATTTAGTTAAATCTTGGATTACAAACGTAACACAATTAAAAAAAAAGAAGAATATTTGAGCCAGTGGGATGTAACATTGTTTTAAAATAAGTATGAAACATTCCTCACAAGAACAATACTTATTCTGAAGCTCTTAAATGAATGATCCATGCAATTATGTTAGAGCAATATGACTGAAGGAGTAATTCCTTTCTCAAAAGATACAATCAAGTTGTGAGGGGGTCAGAATAATGTAGTAATACCTGTTTTGGACTCATTTGTGTACACCTGCTTTCAATGGGAGTGAGTTACCTTAGAGATGCAACGGGGTTTGGTGCAGTTATGTTCTGTTGCACACATTGGTTCAAGACCAAAAAGAAACAGTATCATCTTCAATTAGTAGGTCATTGAAGTCTAAGAGTTCATTGTATGTATCTACAGGTTATTATTTTCACATTTTAAATTTCCATTCAGTTTCAGGAGACTGAAGAGTGCTCCATTGATCCTATGACCAAATCATTGGCTTATTATTACCCAAGATAAGATGACCTCTGTGATGCATGGATACAATATTAATCCTTCTAACACTCTGAGCAAAAGGTCTTCATATAAGAAGTCTGTAGTAAACAGTTTTAAGTCTTAAACAGTTAAATCTAATGTCATGACTAGATAACTGCTGGAATTTCCTGCCCACAGAATAAGACACATTGTGTTATGTTTATCGTCAGTAACTATTGTGGTCTCAAGATACAGCAGGGTTCATAACACAGAAATACTAACAAGGAGACCCATGAAATCATCAAATGTCCCTCTGAGCTGCCATGAATAAGAAAAACTGAACATTTAACACACAATCATGACACTTGTAAGCAGGGATAGAGTTCAGAAAACAGCACCAAACTTTAGGAATTGTAGCGGCAGGAACTAAGGGATGGATAAATTCTTGTTAATAAAACAAAAATAATACTGTTTAGAGAATAGAAAAACAGTAGACAAACTCAAAATGAACTAGATTATGTTTTGTTTGGCCAGACTTAGGACAGAGGTCACTTGTCTTGTTCACCCTAGAGAAGAGGAGACAGAGGGGAGACCTCCTTGCAGTCTGCAGTTTCCTTGTGAGGGGCAGATGCTCATCTCTTCTCTGTGGTGATCAGTGATGGGACCCAAGGGAACAGGATAAAGCTGTGCCAGGGGAGGTTTAGGATGGAGCTGTGCCAGGGGAGGTTTAGGTTGGATATCAAAAAAGGTTCTTCACCCAGAGGATGGTTGGGCACTGGCACAGGCCCCCCAGGGCAGTGGGCACAGCACCAGCCTGGCAGAGCTCAAGCAGCATTTGAACAATGCCCTCAGGCACAGGGTGTGATTCCTGGGGAGTTCTGCACAGGGCCAGGAGCTGGACTCAATCATCCTTTTGGGTCCCTTCCAACTCAGGGCATTCTATGATTCTGTGATCCATTAAAAATGCATACGGCCCAGTATTTTGTTTAAACTTTGAGGTAGATTCTAATTTCAGCCTGCACTTTTTTACCTACAGATTCAGATAATTGAACATAGGTATAAATTATTCCATGGTGGCTGTACAGTAACAAAGAAAGCAGAAACTTATCCCAAAAGGATTGCAAGCTTCTAATTTAAGTAAGATCCAAGACTAAATCTAAACCCCCATCAATTTCAAGAACAGCTTACAAGACAGTAACTGATTTCTCTGAATAAAAACAAAGAGAGGTGCACTCAGTTGAGTAAGAAAACCTAATCACTGAAGAAATTCAGAAATGTACAGTAAGGCATTTCTACTTTCTAAAAAAAGTAGAAATGTAGCTGTTCTCTGCACTGAATCTTAAGATTCAGCCTCTAAATTGACCTTACAGACAGCTTCACAATTTCCTTTGTGAGTCCAGTGCCTCCTTCTTAGTGGGTCTCAGCTGGAATTGAAGCACTGACTTGCCATGTCAGTGTACCAGATTTCAGAAAAAAAAATCTGGCAGAGAACCAGCTGCCACTACTTTCCTTTTCCCTCCTTCCACAAAGGACAACATCCTCAGAGAAAAGCAATTTTAACTCATTCTGGCAAATTCTGTAAAGTTATATCCTTGTGTCCATTTTGACTTCACACAAGTTTGACTTCAAGAAAAATGCAGGGTTATTTTTGAGTTTCTTCAATTAATCTGGTAATTCTGATTTAAGTGCTGATTTCAATTTGCCAAATTGTGTCTTCATCCAACTTTACTGACTCTTTCAACAGTTGCTTACCAAAAAATAATTGTGTTCTATCATATCTCTTCCCATCTTTTAAGGTACGTGATAAAATAAATATCTCCCTTTATGGACACATCATAAAAAAATATTTCCAAATAGGTATGTATGATCATTGCAGCACCCCTGAAACTTCAGGCAGATATTTTTATACAGCGATTGGACTGAGTTAAACAAACCAAACATCGATGTTTAGCTATTGTGCATTTCCTTGCTTGACAACTTTTAAAATGCAAACTTTGCAAGAACATGACAGACCCTACTGCTTTAACTTCCATTATAATCTAAAATCACATGGAAAACACTAAAAAAGAAATTAGTTTATCTACTTTTTTTTCCTCAGAATTCTTTTTTACTTATGCATGTTCACATTGTGCACATTTTTGAGTTTATTGTCAAACACAAATATTTGGGAAGCTGGTTTCTCACCTAAGAAAGAAATATAAATGAAAACTTGAAGTAATTATCCCATGAGGAGACCAAAAAAAAAAAAAATCCTTGTCACATCCCAGGTAGAGGCAACTATGGAAATCATTTTCAAACAGAAATTAATGTTCCTCAGGTGTGCAAACTGTACTAGGGACTACAGGTGAATTAGGCTGAAAATACTAAATATATCATACTGGTTGATCCACTAAATCACCTCAGAAACTTCCATATTCAAAAGCCCTCAAATTCATTATGTCCATGGAAAACAAAGATAACAATGCCACAATGTTACACTCAAAATTCTTATTTCTCCTCTTTATACCTATGCAGCTTCTCAAGCATATATTCTGCTTAAAACTGGAACTGAAACTGTGGACATTTATAGAGCACAGATGTTCTGTAGATGAAATAACTACCAATCTGTAATTTCTTATTTTTAATTCTTAATTTAATTTTTAAAATTTTAACCATATGTATATGTATATGCATATGCATATGCATATATATATGTATATGTATATTAGAACAATGTTATAAAAGAAACTCAGTAGTGTAGATCTAAGAAGCTTCATAATTATTCTGTAAAAATAATTATTGACATAAGCATTCTACCCAGAAAGGCCTCATGACTGGCATTTACTTACTTAAACGCATTTTACCCTTCCTATATGTACTTCTTGGCCAGTAAATGATGGAAACATATATGTCCTTATTGCCAAAGTATGTTCCATTTACTGGAAAGAGTAATAAGTGGGATAAACACTATAACAGATTCATATTACACAGAAAACTTTCCAGGTCCTTCTCCCCTGCTCTCAAATACTGTTAGCACACATATATATCTGCAAAAGCTTAAGAGAGACAGAAAGACAACGATTCAGTATCATATTACACGAATTTTCCTGATTAATTCTCCCAAATATCTCAGGTATCTCAATATTAGGCAGAAAGACAAAAAAAGCAACTCCCTTCCAGATACAACAAAAAGGACAGAAAAATGCACCAAATCTTCCAACAATACTCTTCCCTGTTTTACTTCTCTTTTATTTCAGCCTATCCTAACAGATTCTATAAAAAAAGTTTCTACATTATACCAGCATTTGACTTAAAAGATTACTCTGTTTTGCTTTAAGCACCTCACTCAATACAAAATAACTCATTCCATTTGTTCATTATTGATTTGTACCTCAAAAACTTCTTCATCCAGAATTCTGGTTCCAAAGACAGTGATGCCATTGGTGTCCACAACTGTTTTGTCACTTCTGTCAAGTGGTTTTGTAGCTTTTTTGTTACAGTCAACAATCATTGTAACACTCTTTTTCTCCACACTGATAGCTACTCGATGCCACCTATTAAAAAACCACAAAAATAATTTGACTGTAATTCATGTTTTTAAAACCAGGTCATCATGTTCTTATCAAATCAGTTTATAGGAGAGGGTCCACCAATTATTTCACAGATAAAATTTAAAATGTTTCCTTTTATTTCTTTCTTTTATACATACGCAAGTGTGCAAAGTGTTTTGACTATTTGCTGTATACATTCTGTCCCTCAGCTCAAAGGAGTCTGATCCATAGCTCATTGTGAACACCCTCTGAAAGGTGAAGCTCAGGCTGACCTTCTCTGCAGCTTTAACCAGAGAACACTACCAAACTCAAATTAGAAGCCAATGCATGGTTTACATTTTAATAGACTGAAAGATCTGACAGCAGATTATATTTTATGAATCTGTTTTCCAAATTACTTGCAAATAACCAGCAGGTATTATTTACAATTTACTATTTTTTCTGTGTGATCAACCACCAAAATTTTATCATGTTCTTTTGCATATTTGAAGGTATCCCATAGCTATAGATATTTTTCAAATGCATACAACTGTTCCAACATAGATAATTTTCCAAATAAATATATGTTTATAAATACTTGGCACTACTCCTGCAACAATAGCCCTGCCACATAATATTCACCAAAAAGCGAATGAAGTGACTCAGAGTACTGACAAGTGACTTTATTTTACAAACATTTGACAATAAAGTTGTGTATGTTTTGCCCAACTCTACTATGTTCTTTACGAATAATCATGGCAGGCTACATTAATTTTGTGAGCCTCTCTGCTATGGCAAATGTTTAAGAACAAAAGCAGGCCACTCTGAAAACCAGCATGGAGCAAAAGGTTAAAGAATCTTTGATAGACCAGGACAAAAAATATAAAATATGTCATGCAAGTGACTGGTAAGAGAAAGGCTGGAATCAAATTATTTCACTTGGCATTAGTGGTGTTACGGGTTGCCTAAATCAGAGAGAAAGCTTAGATCATTGTTACAAAGAGTGTCTGTGTATCAAAAGGAACACCTTGAAGCTAATGGAATCTGACTGCTAAACAGTATCACTGAGCCAGAACTATAATTCCATGTTTTCTCTGGAATGCTGTTAAACACTATCATTATAAAAGCAAACTGGCCATGCATCCTCAAGCACATTACACTGTTCACACTTTTTAAATATATCTCAGTTTGAGATGAAAATTGTTGTCCTAGATCCTTCATAAAATAGCCGAGTCAGAAGAAAAATTGTTGGCTTATCTTTTCAAAGTGTGTAGAAGCTGAAAGCATGAAATCATAGCTCACTATGCCTAGGATTGACTCCAGTTTATTTAGAAGTTGTATAGCCTCAATGCAGGAAACTGTACCAAACCAAGTTTATTTTCACTTCTTCTTTTTTGCAAGTTTATCAACATTTTGGAGGAAATTCTGTCAAAGCTTTGTTATTTAGCAAAAGTCCATAAAAAAAACCCTGTTTTTTTTTGTTTTATTACTCCTGCTAGGGAAATGAATCAAGTCTAGGTTTCATCATATAATTTCATTGTCTGGTAATACTAGGCCTAGCAGACAATTACTTTCCCCCCTTTTTTTTTTCTTCTTTATTGCTTTATAAACATATTTCATTATAGTTCAATTTTTGCCCTTCCTTGCTGAGTTGTTTTCTTCTGCATTAGTAAAATTTATTTTTGTGTATCTCTGAAGACTATGGCTGCTCCTCTTGGACTGCAGCACAGCAAATAAAAAGCCTTTGAAAGGATTAATGTCCTTTTACAAGCACTAAAATGATATTCCCAAAGAATGATTGTTTGTCTACAAAGGTACAAAAAACTAACTGTGCTACTAATGCAATGGGTGTTTGAGATTAATTTATTTATTGGGGGTGCAGTACAAATCCTTGCAGCACTTGGGATTTATTGTCCAGCTTATTCTTTCCTGATTTCTTTTTACATAGGATTCCCTTCTACATAGATATCACAAATTATTTTATTTATCTGTTGGTTTGGCTCAGGATAGAAGAAATACTATACTGTCTTGTCAGCTTATCTTCACGCTGCCTAAAACCTTCAACTGGACCAGACATTTCTTTTAGCACGACGATTCCTTGAAACATTTTGAAAACAGCTTCTTTGTATATTGCACAAGAATCTTCATAGGTTTAGTTTGGGTCAGATTAACTTCTATGACTATTTCCTTGATTTATAAAAATGGCAGATAAGAAAGGTGGTTTGTTTCACTTATAGCTGTATGCACAATCTGGAGCTGGAACTGTATTCTGCTGCAAAGCTTCTCTAATTTTGCACTACACCTGTCCATTAGGTAGAAACTATGTTACTGACTTATCAAAATATTTAGGGAAAATGTTTGTAACTAGCTAATCACATATACAGTGGTCTGCAATAGGTTTTCCATTTTTAAATTTTACACTTACTTGCCATCAGCAATGTTGACTGTTCTGAAAAGAGGATAGTCTTCTGGGGCAGGTTTTCCATTTTGGTCTTCAAACAGGAAGACAGGGGACCTACCAACTTCAACACCTACTTGCTGAATTCCTTGTTCATTGTAGATAGACAAAAGGAAAGACTGAATACCCTTTTTAGGTTTAACTGTCATTAATATTGAAAAATCTTCTGGAAAACCTCCACCTGTAAACAAAGTGATATATACAGCTATAAATTCAGAAAAGATGAAACTATTTTTACATTTTTCCTATAAGCACATAGGATACAGTATACAATTAAAAATGAGTACATAAAAAAGTACATTAGGAACATTTTCTATGTATTTTTTTTTCTTTCTTTTATGGAAGCTTGTTGAAACATTGTAGTGTCTAAACATAGACCATGTTTATACATCATTTTGACATCTTATTTTGAAGGGATCAAAGCTCAACAGATAGGAAACATTTCATTTACTCTGGTGAGTCATTGGTGAAAGTTTTTCATGACAGGGTAACGCACATTAAAGTAAACTGTGCATTATAGCCTCTGATGTCATGGCAAATAGATGACCAAAGAATGGAGAAGAAAGAAGATGACGGTCAACACAGGCCAAAGAAACTATTAGAAAAATACTGAGTACCTGTCCTATCTGCACTGTTACTCTGAAAGAGAAGTTGAAAGTGCTTAAGGCAGGTGATAATAATTCAGCTTGTCTGGGCATGTGCTCTTCAAATACAGAACACCCTAGAGGAAACAGTGAGCTATTTAGAAAGGTGACTGAAAACGAGACGTGTCTCAGCTCAGTAGTTTCTGTGATCGCTGCCATGACATAATATTCTCAAACATTTTATCTTGACTCTACTTTGGGTAATCAGAAGAAAATTTCCTCCAAACACAGCTTTTATTGAAAAAGTCAAAAAAGAAATGACATTTTAACATGAAAACTATATATATTGCATCTAACATGTAAAACTATATGCACATATAGTTCTTGGACATATATCTGGAATAGTCTTCAAAGCCTTCTCAAATACTTTTAAATTTCTTGTTAATTGGAATGGATCTATTTGAACAGTAACTATGGATGAAGAATTGGAGGGAAAATATCTAGAAAAATATTTTTATATATCTGGGTTACCATTCCTTTATGCTTTTGTACGAGATAACTAAGAAATGTACAATAACAGCACCACAGAAATCTAAGCAATTTATATATCACAATCATATAATGCCTTCTGGTCAGTGAAATAAAGGTCCAATATATTCTATGAATAGGTAAATAAAATTAAATTAATTTTTTAAAAGATGGGGAAATTACTGGATATAGTATTTACAGGAGTTGGAAGCAAGGATGAGACACATTAAAATGCATATTGTTTAGCTGAAATGGTATCTCACAACTTGATCTCATCTTGGATATCTTCTAGTCTTCCACTGCTACAGAGCACTAACAAAAATCACTCAAATTTCTTTGAGCATAATCTAAAAAATGAGGATTTCTAGTGGTGAGGAGAGAGGATGCCTGTTCCACAAGATTGAGAAGGAAGTAATTACCATAATCACCTCCAAAAAATGGTTTTGATGGGTTTTTACAACTGTAAAGGATAGCAGGACATTTTCTATTAACTTAGTTGAGATGATATATTAAAACTCGACAAACTGTATTAAAAATAATATAAATATTATAACTGCAATAAAATTTGCTTTGATCTTCTTCCATCAATAATAATTGATGAGTTAAGGGAACGTGTAAGTTACTCTTGAACTGTGTATAGCTGTTGCTCTGGGACCACATTATTACTACAAAATAAAGCATGCTAGACCCTTTTCTGGATCTGAGTGATGTCTATACAATTGCTACTCTGAAGGACAAAAAAAAGAAAGCATTTTTCTTTGCCACTTCTAATCTGTATGTATTCTGTATGACTTGTTTTAATTCTACGTGATGTATCAAAACAAAATTTAAATCTTCAATGACTTTGGGTTTTAATATTCTTACTATTATTTTCCTCAACATTTTGAGTAAAGTGCCAAGTGATAGTGAAATAATGGAATAAAAGTCTCTCCGTAACATCCAAAGAATCTTTCCCAAAATTTGACTTTTTCATTTTAGAGAAATCTGAGAGAAGATGGAATCACAACTATCCACAACTAGCCTTGTTTAGTCCCCCAAATACCCAGATATTCTTAGGTAATTCTTACCAGATGGTACTTCTGGGAATGATTTTGCAATGGCCAACCACAACTCATTTCTCCACTGCAGCATTACTCCAGGAAGTACAACTGCTTTTAAATGCACTACTGAAACAGGCAAAAACTTGCCAAAGCCACCGAATTAGGTTTCCATCAGATAGCATCATGAAAGCACAAGTAATAGGACTTACAAGTCAATTCCAGCAGTGACAGAATTTGATGAAGAGCTTTATAACTGAAGCCAATAAAAACGGAATTATTTAGTGGATAGAGCCCATCCTGCCCTTCATATGCAGGCCAAGCTCTGGGGATAAGAGAAGTGTTTTGTTTGACTGATAATGGACTATGTGCTAAGCTTTAGAGAACATAAAAACATATGCAGCAAGGTAATGTACAAAAGTAACAGCTTCCTGCCAATCTTACCTGGGTACAGCTGCTTTGTTGGGGCACTCAGCTGTGCAGTTTTTGAAACTCTGTAAGCAACATCCGATCCTTTTGAATTCCTTCTGTTTGTGCAAAATCCTGCTGTTCTTGTTACTCCTTCTGGAGAATTGTGAAATTCTAATGCTTTTAGCACATCAACGGGTTCAGCTGACAAAATAAGAAAAAAAGAAAAAGAATTATTTATCTTGCATCTCCATGGCATGCAGTCTCCAAAAAGGCTTTTAGTTTCTTTATAAAAGTCTATGTCTAATCAGAGCAGTAGCTGCATCTCATTTTGACTTACTGCACATTACTCCTACACCATAATATTATTATAACAGGATTATTCATTTTTAAATATGTAAGAGTTCATCCCATCCAATGTGATTTTTATCATCAGACTATGTGATCAAACGAATTTCAGACTACTTGCCTACACACTGAAAATCACCAACTGTAAACGCTGAGGGTCTTGCTGGTTGAAACTTCCAATACATGCTTTGAATGAGTCACTTCTGAGAGGTGGAACTGATCTTCAAAGTTTGCACAAAAACTTTGAGAAGCATTCAGCTGCTAATAATCTGCTAACACAAAATTGTCTGTTGCTAACATTAAAATATATTCTGATTGCATATAACTGCTTTCTCAGACACAAAGGAATAGGGAAGCAGTTAAACTAATTTCACATCCAAGTTAGACAAAGAAGTCCTACGCCTGTAAGGACTCTGCCTACAAGGACTAAATGGACAGAATTGCAGTCTTTCATTATTTCCAAGTTAAAATGCAAATTTATACTTTAGAGATCAAGTACAATAAGATTGCATCTGTGCTCAGTGTCTAACAATCTAAAGTTGAAATCCAGAGCTGTTATTGCACTGATAATTGATGCAAATTAAAACAAACATAAAAGCCTGCATATATATAAAGCCAACAAAAAGCCTTCATTTTTAAAGGTTCTCCATGGCAAAAGTACTGAATGGACAAGCACTTCAAGAGAGGCAGTGAGAGAAAACACCATACTACATGTCTTTTCCCCTAGGAAAAATTAAGGTGTTCATTCTTACTACAAATCATGGCTTTTTAATGTATTTTTTGACTGGAAATAGAATGTCAGTAAACTTTTTTCACTTGGACTAGTCCACAGTTTTTATGTTGGCGAACTCATAACCACTTTATTTGGGAAGACAAAGGTTTAAATGACTTTCAGTGTTAAAGCTGAGAAATGAGCTTGGTAAATCTTCACATATTTGAACCACACTGTGGCATTAACTATAGCTGATTTGTTGTCTGTTATCATTCATTTTACATGTCAACAAATATATCAACTTAAGGTTGACATTCAGTGTTTGTTGCAAGCTAACATATTGGAAATGAATGTTACAGTATACACCTGAATTTCCCTAAAATCCACATATACTGCAAATTCAAGGGATTATGTTTAAACATTCTCAAAAGAAGAGTTTCGATAGTGTGAAAACACTGTGGTATTAGTCTAACTTCTCTGTTGAGCACTGAAAGAAAAATTTTAATGGATATAACGCATTTTCTATAGTTCTGAAGGAATTGCCACACATACTGAAGGAACATGTTGAAGGAACTGCCACATTTTTTTCTACTAACCAACAGCTACTTTTGATGTACCTATATTAATTTGAACCAGTCACCAGAAATATTAGTAAAAATTTCAATTCACTGTGCAAGTCAACCACTGCTACATTCCTTTATCATTTGTTCTTTTCTACAATTTTTACCAGATTCTTAATTATTTTTAGAATAATGGTTTTTCTTTGCCTGGCTGACTGGGAGACTATTCATCCATAAACATGATTATTCATTACTCCCTGCTAGTTCTGCTGCTAAAAAATTTCCAGACAAGAAACAGAATAATAAAAGGACAATCTTCAAACCACAGATTCCAAATAATAAGAACAAACATTCTGCTAATAGTCCACAGTTGACTATTTATTTATTTCCACAAACTGTGATTCACAAAGCATGAAATAGCAGGACTAGTCAGTTTAAAATAATTGCTAGAGATGTAATTTTTCAGAGAAGCAACAAGTTATGTGAAATGACAAGTTATACAGAAATGACAAGTTACACAGAAATGACAAGTTACATGAAGTAATTAACACAAAAATGGTAATTAGTCTATTACCAAAGATAACATGGCTGACCTATTAAATTCATACAGATGACAAGTAACAGAAACTGCTTCCCTAATTTATATTAAAGAGTTCAGATATCAGATAACAGATAACAAGTAAATATCAGATATCAGATAACAAGTAAAAAGCAAAGAAGTCCTTTAGCAGCCTTAGATAACAGGAATGCCAGGCAGGAATGTATAAGAAGCATGAATCCTGCTGTGTCACAGCTGGGGCTACCGTATACAGAGGTTTCTGCAGAAAACCCCTCTTCTTGCTGTAGAGATTTTGTCTCAGGGAATTTCAGGATTTTTTTTTTTTTTTTTTTTTTTTTTTAGTTTATTGTAACAAGCATTCAGTAGGCTTGACAATTTCTGGTATTACCTTAGCCTTAAAACTCTAGCTGCTCAGATAACGTGCTCAGTGCCTCTCCAGAAAGCAGCAGATGCTGTTGCCACAGAACACACACATGTAGGAACACAGTCTAAAATAAGCAGCTCTCACAAAGGCACAGCTCAGGCCCAAGTGGTTACAGGTAACCTGCTCAAAAGATAAAACACCATGAGCAGTCCTCGCAGAGCCAACACTGCCTGCTTAAAGGACCAGAGGGAGAGGTAGGAAGGGAACTCATAGGCAGGGAAGAGCAGAGTCTGTGCCTTCTCTTTGCCAGGGTCTGCACTGTTCAGTGTCACTGAGCAGCATCCTGACAGCTTCTGTTTCCTCTGAAAACTGCCTTTTCTCCAGCATGCTGCTCCCACATGATTTCTGGGAATGGTAAGCAACAACCACAAGGAGCCCCAGTGCTAAGAGCACTGTGCAGTTTGCCTGTTTGTGTGGTCCACAAAGATCTCAACTTGTATGAATATGGGGCAATATTAATATAACCCATAAACTGACATGTCAGGGGTCCTTCATGAGACCTTCACTATGGTGCACAAAACAGCTTGACTAAATAATTTTACCTTTCCCCAACAGTTTTATCAAAAAGTAAAGAAAAAATGCAGACTAATGATATATAATTTTATATTTTATATCCTTCCAATTTGGTGTAAAGGAAATAACAAATAAGAATCATGCAAACAGCTCTGTTCACCAGTTCTTAGGATGGAGGTAATTCTTATGAAACTTGGATATCAGCTTTGAAATGCAACTGTTTGCCAGGGCAAATTTGACAAAATAGAGGATTCAGATGTGGAAAGCAGGTTCCTTATGCAGATGTTTATGGCCATGTTGCACAGCTGCTGGAAGGCTAGAAGGCCCCTCTTGCAGGCAAGCCAGATGATATCACAAGACAACCCTGTGAAATGAAGCCTGTGTTCATTGGGGCAAGCCTGCAGTCTGCAATCAAAATGCAAATTTCCACTCTGCTACTTTTGCAGAGGATTGCTCTGCACTAATGGCTATAATGTAAAATTCAACTGTTTTATGTCCTTGCTTCAACAGAGTTCAGAGAGACATGTGCAGCTCTCACTGCCTCTGAAAGAGTGCAGCAAAGGTCAAAGCAGAAATACTTAAAAATACCAGGACTTCTGGAATGGCAAAGGTGAATTTTTAAAAAATTTCTTTTTAAAGATCAGAACTGTGTGAGATGGGAACCTGAGTATTCCAGTTTCTTTCAAGACACCAAATGATTAATCATTTAACTCCATCATAAGCTCTGAATTTTCAAATATAAAGAAGGTAAAAGACACAAAGAAAAATTAGTTGGTGTCACATCTCAAGACCCAAAATGATTTGTAACTTCAATATTTAAAACTGTAGAGTCAAATTCTGGTCTTCATTACTGTGGTATGACTGAAACAGATCCATTCACTCGGTGAGCTTTCCATATTTACAGTGGAATGGATCAGAACATTTGGTTAAGAGCATTTCATACTAAATATAACTCCAAAGCCATATTTACTCTTCCTTTCCTTTCCCTTCCCTTTAGTTTTCTTCCATTAGGAAACTTATGCAAAAAAAAATCAGAATATCTCTACTGGAAATTAAGAGGATTCTCTAAAGCTAAGCAGATGTAAACTGGATGCTAGATCCCACTTCTACCCTGCAGGTCAGGAGAGAGTATCGAGCATCAAATACATGAGGGGAGCTTCATGTGTTTTCTGTTTATTGGAGAGGCAGAAAATGCATGTAAAAATTTACTGCCAATTTTGGTTAGCATTTCCAAGCCTAAATTTCCTCTACAGACAATGATATATTTGTTGTAAAGACTATGACAATGCTTTCCATTCTATTAATTCATAACCTTATGTTGTAAAAATAGAATGCCCTTAAAGATGCCAAAAGCCTGTAGAAATCTAGACTACATTATTATCATATAATCAGAGTTGAAAATATCATAGCTTTCATTCACTCCACAATATCTAAATTGAAATGGAATCTGTGATATACCATTATTAATGATACTGGTACAACACATATGGATCAAATTCTGCTGCCTTTTTATTGCATTACCCCTAACCATTACTACCATTGCTCAGTGTGGTGTGATCTGGAGTTAAGCAGAATCTGGTGAAAACAGATTAATTTCTGACATGCCCTAGTGTCACAAATATAAACAAAATTCAGTACTCAAGTTCAGAAGACTTGCTTCCTTTGCTTAGACTTCCTGACATTTGACCTGGAATCTGTTACACAACATGGCTTTGCCCTTCTCTTGGTGGAACCTGTCCATGGAGGAGGGTCCCAGGTACCATAACAGGTTATGATAGCAGAGAAAGGAGGGGCTGAGGAACTGTAAAGGAAGGCAGAAACTGAAGTCCTTTCAACACAGAGTCTATACTCATGATTTATTCAATGTGTGACATCAAGCCTCCTGCTCTTAAGGATGACCCCAGTTTTCAGTAAAAATTCTTAGCAATTCCCCATCTCCCTATGCAAACACTAGAAAAGACATTATAAGAAAGGGACAAGTTGTAACATGCAAGAAAATTTGCATTGGAATGGTCATGTCTGGTTCATTACATTTGGATTTATTTAAATGTAGACAGTAACTAAATGAATGGTGCTTAATCATATCTTGGTTTATGAAATATATATCCTGTCTGAAACTGAGATCATGGTGAACTTAGTACTCAGTAAAAGGCAATAAAATTCCTTGTTTCTGCTTCAGCAGCCACCATTAAATTTCTGCATTGTGACAAAGCCTATCTGACCCTGCAAAGCCAAACTGCACAGAACCCAAAAAAGATGGATCAACAGTGCATCTAATGGCAGAAATATCATCTTTGGAATTACTTTGAATAAAAGAGTAAAATCTGTACATATTATCTTTCTAGCTAAAACAACTTTTATAGGTTAATTATCCTTATTCTCGTGCCTTAGCAACATTGAAAATGTTTTGATCTACAACATGCTTTTTACAAAGTTTTACTCAGATCAGTTTAATGAGTGGCATTACTGTCAGTGTGAGGTTTATAAATTTTAGACCACTAACACATACTGAAAATAGAGCTGTACTGTTTCACCTAAGTAGGATGTTCTATTCTGTATCACCCTAAGTAGCAATGTGTATGTGTCAATAAACTGACACTTAAGTATATGAAAAACCTGTTTCTGTTCTTAGCATAAATACCATCTTCTAATCACAGTATCTTACTAGTAATTTAAGCCTGCTTTAGTCAAAAAGAAATTGACAAATTCTGCATCATATTCTTCTCATTCAAATAAAATGACATCAACACTTCACTGCTGGAAAATCTTTTTCTGAAGAAAAAATTACCACATACTTGTGGTAAACTTCTGCAGAAAGTTTTTTTGAGCCACCTAGGCTAGCTGGCTATAAGCCAGGTTTCTAACCTAGGTACAGAGGTATAAAGAAGCAGTTTATGTGCCAATTCCATGAGTGGCTGCAATTCCACATTAGTGTGGATCTCACACGGTATTTCATGTCTTACTCAGATCTGAAGAGGTCAAACACTTAGAGTGATCCTATCCCAGATGTATGCAGTGGTCCTCAGTACACTTGGAATACATACAGATTGAAAATCCATTGCTCATGAATACAGAAATTTTGAGTGAGTTTGATTATGCCTTAAAAGATAATCATGGAAGTCAGAATGGGACTATCTAAAGGTCCAACAACTTAAGTTTTCTTCTGTTTAACGTGGAACATGCTGCAAACCACTTACAAGTTGCAGTGGGAATGGAGCCCTGAACCTTTGCAGATAGGGTGTACCAAGCTTGACATCTGTTCTCTTCCTGTAAACTGTACAGCAGAGCACTTTTGAACTGCAGACGAAGGTGCTGGTGCCTAAGGACCAGACAGTTCAAGACAGTTCTTGAAGATTGGTTAAAATCATATTGAAGATAGGAAACCACTATGTGCATTTTCAGAGGGAAGGACTTCACCATCATGCCTCAAACTGGAACCCTCCAGGACTGACAGGAAAACGACTGCGGTGGCAATGTCTGGCTGCAAAATTCATTCCCATAAGAAACTGTCGAGGGGATGACTCATTTAGACTAAAATATGTTTATTCCTGTCCAATTACCTAATAAAGCAAAGAAGTTGAAATTCTATTATATTTAGATTTTGGTCTGTTAACTCCTGGATGTTAGTCTCAATTCTATGAGAGAGCATAGACACAATGATCCTTCCCTATTTAAAGGCTGTGCTTACCTAGATAATTTACAAGATGCTTCCAGATTGCCTAGTGGAGAACATACTTGGAATGCAAACAATATCAAAACTCAAAGAGGAAAAAAAAAAAAGGCAGTATTCTTTACTTTGCAGATACACCTTAGCAAACTGAGGCTGAACCTCAGTGTTTGCTATACTGTTAATACCTATACTAACTTTGCCTTTCCTTCTTTTTGACACAGTAAAGAGTACTTTTAAACTGCATTATATTTTTTTATGATATAATAAACAGATAAATTCTCGAGTTCTCATAATTATTCAGCAATGCACTTTTTTGATTGATGTGAAAGTGAAAATTTATCAGTGTTCACTCCACAAAGAGCCTTTAAGAGTTACAATCAATAATTCCTAATTAGGGAGATACAGCACTGGAGTAGACAAGAGCTTAAATTTCCCCAGCACAGAGAATTATAAGAGAAATTTAGGAAGACTAATGTTTCTAAGTTACTATTATTTTACTTCATATTTTTCCATGGAAATAAGCCTCATTCTGCCAGTAATCTGTTCCAGTGGAACCACTGCAAAAACTAAAAGAGCCTTGAAACATTAATCTTCAGTTCTAAATGGAGTGTTTTCTCAAAGTTTAGTCCAGTTTTATGTCACTTTAACAGATCATTTAAAACCTACAAGCTGTGATGGCCTGGTAGACTAAAATGTGTGTATTTGCTGAGTACTAATGAAGGGATTCCTTATATTTGTGGACAAGATTTTGAAAAGAGGCTACCTCTAGTTTGATTTCTAGGTATATATTTAAGGAACTAAGTATAAGGTACTGACTACACCACAGGTTTCTGAAACCATGCTACCTACTAAAGACATAGTAACCCATTGTTGTTTAGTATAGTTATTTTTCTTAAAACTTTGAATCTTTATCACTTTAAGAGTTCATTCTAAGGACATTCCATCTATTCTGTAGGTGAAAAAACATAAATACTACTATGATGAAAGTTTCTAACTGACACTCATTAAATGGTCCAAGATCTAATGAATGTAAGAGGTCCTTACCTCTTTCTTACCAGCAGCATTAGAATCTGGATTCGGTAAACTGGTTGTTGACTTTCAGGATACAGAACAAGACCCATCAATTACTAGAAAACTATGCTATTTCTAATGTGGTATTACTACTTCTGTTCTTATTTTTACTCTTGGACACTTTACTTATAGTGGGCAATTATGCAGAATATCCTTTAAAAACAGAAACACATATAATATGATTATCTACACTTATTATTTTACTGTGTTCTTCATCTGTTAGGTATTAACACAGAGCATCCAAAAGCAGGAATTGCAAAGCATGTTATGCCCAACTGCTTCACTGAGCTTTGCAGTTCTTACAAAGGACTCTACAGCCTTCCCACTGCAGGCTCTAGTCTCCGTATCCCAAGAAATGATTCCCTGCAGTTCAGCCATAGGTGTCTAAGCGCCAGAAAAGGATCAGGCACTCTTCTGTCCTCACCTTTCCTAGTGGCCAGCTCTGGGCAGAGCTGCCCTTCTGACAGGCCTTTGGGCTTGGCAGTCTAAGAACCACCTGCCTCCCAATTTTGCTGAGAGCCCAGCCCTGGAACAGAACTGCTCTGGGAACCAGCATCAAAGCACTGGTTCTGCAGTGTCCTTTGGGAAGGTTCCAATACACTTCATAGAGCTGGATAAAATGAACTCTCTGTTTTATGGGCTGCAAAAGTGAGTTACAGAGCATCTTCAAGGTACAAAAATGAAACCAACTGAGTTGCCTAATTACACAGTGCTCTTGAAAATTAAGCTGTTTTTTTTTCCTAGGAATCTGAACATAAATCTATGAGATTAACTGAATATATTTTGAATATATATACTTCTAGGGACATACTTCAAGGTTATCTACCTGTTAAGAATATTCCTACATTAATTTCCTAGATGAATTATGTAATTGGAATCTTGACTGGTGACATTTCTAGAAATAGGTGTTATTGCAGTGCTCTCATATTTAATGCTTACAAGAACTAGAGATTATCCAGATGCATGCAGGAATGCTTTAAATAGCCTAGGACTGACTATTTCACCAACAGAGGCTTCTGTGAAACTGCTCAGAACTGGCTATTTCTGTTTCCATACCAGTTATTTGGAATTTTTTCATTGACTTCCTATGCTACAAAATCTACTAAATATATTATAATATTTCAAAGGCTATGCAGACAGTCTAAGCATGTGCAGGAGCCAATTTTGATACTCATCAACTACTAACTATATCTCACTCTAAAGACCAACCTCTAACACTCATACAGTACAAACCAAAACCCCAAAAAACAATCCTCTCGCCACACCACTTATATCCTAGATTGAAACCAGTGGAAAACTTGTATGTACAACTACACAATCAGATCTTTAGCAACATTTGCTTGTAGGCTGATTTATTTACTGGCCATATTCAGAAAAAAAAAGGAATTATTTAAAGTTTTCATTACATTGCACAATTCTGAAGTGTAACCTAGACTTTGAGGTTTTTTATCATAATGTATTTCACTACAAAATGCAACTTCTGTCTTATTCCGAACCTCTTGAGACTGGATATATTGTACTTTTATCACTTGTTAGCAGCATTGACTGCCATCAAGCACTAAGGACCTGATGGGGATTCCATAAAAGGTTTCACTTGCTACCCCCAGAAGAATGTGCTTGTTCATCCTCTGTGCAGACCTGTATTGATCATTACTTTACAATACTTTAACATCTGTCTCCATATTTCTATGGACTTATTTAGCAAAATCTTGTAGGACTGCATTCCTAGTGTCCAACTATATTGAGGCCTCTGCTAAAGATTCAAAAGTTCTTTTTGTACAGAATGCAGACACAGTAGTTTCAGCTGTGAAAATCAGCAAAACAAGTATTACATTCTTGAGGATCCTATTACCATATAAAAAAGAGACACAGTCTAAAAATGGTCCATGCTACAGGAAGAGACAAGGTGTTCCCTCAGCAAGTAAACATGAAAGAAACTGAGTCCACTTAAAAGTTTTGGCATCAAGGTATTTATTGAGAAATAATTCAAATAAGAGTTTAAAAATCTCTTCCAATAAATGGGAGTTTTCAAATATGGAACATTTGTAAATTTTTCAGCTTTAAACATAGAATACAGCCAAGGACGAGATTTAGAAATTATGCCATTTAATGTAATCCTATTTAATTGGATAGAAACAATTTATACAACTAAAATCTTTCACCATATTTTCCCTGATGTCAAAGGTATCACATCTCTTGTGAGAGCAATGCAAGGCAATCAGATTCAATTCAGTATCCTACCAATATTAGCAGGAATTCCTCTTAAGCAGACACCAAGGTTGTAAAATCTTGAACTATCTATAAGCTGTGAATGTTGATAATCTATCAGATTATTACGATAATTTGAGTAATGTGAGGTTACAGGAAAGGCACAGAGTAGGTAGCATTTAGACTACTTTAAAAATGTGACCATAATTTGATTTACTACTAAGCTAATTTCTATCATAGGCAAAGGTTGGCTGCCAGTGACATTATTTATAGCAGGATCAGGATCTAAGTTGTTTTTTATTCATCTAATACATCTTTCAATCTGGTTTGCAGCAAACATTCTGCTTCTATAATATGAGCTCTGCCAAATACCTTCTATTTCGCACATTGTGTACATTAACACTTGGACCTGCAGTGAAGTCCCAGATCTGAAATTCACAAAGGTTTTTACAGTCCCTTATGTGTGCTAACGTGCTAAAAGGAATTTAAGTTCTGCCAGATTCTACTACTATTGTAATAACTGAGTCAACAATTAATCCTTACATTTACAGTCTGTAAACTTGGTATTTAATACTGAGTAGAACAGTTATAAGCCCTTGCAACAGGCATGTGTGTTAACCTAATTCCTTTTAAGCCACTGTTCTCTATTGTGTCCATCCAGAGGGCAAATCCCTATCACTGCATGAGACTTCACATTCTTAGAACATAAGAGATTTCTCTCAAGCTCTGCTTAATTTACTCCCCCCTATTATCAACAAATACTCAGAACAATGATAAATTAACCAATGCTAGGAGGATTTCTTCTGAAAAGAAGCAGAATGCTCTACAGAGAAAAGAAAAGCAACTTCTTAATCTTGCTGGCAGATGGAAACCCTACTGTTCACCACTGTACAAAACAAATCCGGGAAAGACATAATTGCTCCAGTGTGTTTTAGGTGTAACCTCAGCAGTAATGTCATGGCTCCTTTTGTGTGCTGCAACTGTGTCAGAATTAAGGGTTCTCTTTGGGGAAGATCAAGTACTTTTGGCCATGACAGTTGTAAAAATAAGTATGACAATTTGTTCCTATGTTTTGTATCTGCTGCAGACACTTATTTTACAAACAATTGCAAGCTTTGGGGGTGGGTTGTTTTTCATGGGTTGTTTTTTTTTTTTTTTTTTTTAGTAATCAGAACACAAGATAGCACCTGGGAAGTTTTTATATCAAAGATTTTTTTCCTAATGTCATTTCAATTATAGGGATTAGGGAAGAGATTATTTCAAGCCAAACTCACAGAGTATTTGTGCACCTACATACAGTTAAATTTGTTAAGCTATACATAAAACTAAAGTTGAGAAACCTCTTTCCTGCAGAGGTAGGAAAGAGACATAGTTTCCTGCAGCCTGAATAGTCCTTTCTTGTATCCATGTGAGGTCTTCTAAATTCAGTGCAAGGACACACTCTAGAGAATTAACAACACATACCAGTCATTTTTTCTGTGTCTGATGTGTGCTGCTTAAGTTGAAATAATTATTTTACCTTAGAAACAATTAAGAAAGCAAAATTACCTAGCAAAAGAGACATATACATGTTGGTGTTTCTTGCAGTATTCTGAGAAGACTGGACCATTTCACCTGCTGATCCTTGAGACTCAGAAAAACTTCAGCTAGAACCACTAGCTGCATCTAGTGAAATCACCCTTTGATTTATTCATTTTTGCCAGCTTTGGAAATAACAATCTGAGAATTGCACACAAATTATCACACGAAACAATTTCACTGAAAAATAAAGGAGTGCTTATAATGTTATATTATTTTTCAATCTTAAAAGTTAATTGATCAGTTAAAATCAAAAGTGCTTTACATCACTAATAGTTCTGAGAAGAAATTTGTACTTTTCTAGTTTAAGAACACATTTTGTACAGGTTTAGACTAGCTGGACGCATTCAAAAACTTTCATTCAACAAACATTCATATCTTCCTTACTAAGCAAATACAATTAAGTAGCAGTGTTAAGTGTGCATCCACAAAGAAAACTCTCCTTTTGCCATCACTAATTGGCCCAGTTCTGCATTCCTTCTGCACCTAGAACTCCCACTACTTTCCCAGCCTGTGTGTGGGAAGCACAAGGAACCTTTATATTTCCTAAGATGACAGCAAGAAGTATCTATTTATTTTAGAAACAAATCTACTCATTGCTCACACAGAAGGTCCAAAGTTTTCTATATATAGGTTCCCAGCCTCATTTTCAGTAAGGCTGCTTAAATATTTTTTCACTCAGATTAAGAGCTAGATTTCCATTTGCTCGAAAAAGCTTATAAATAATAAAAAGCCTGATTTTTCATTTCTTGCCCATGAAATTTAAATCAGCATCACAATAGTGCATTGATGTCAAGCCCTTACAAAAATTTATAGTGTTGAAGCCCTGCCATTTTGACTA
Organism: Cisticola juncidis; assembly: GCA_013400215.1. Lineage (NCBI taxonomy): Eukaryota > Metazoa > Chordata > Aves > Passeriformes > Cisticolidae > Cisticola > Cisticola juncidis. The sequence goes on from VXBR01000779.1 coordinate 3,576,652, forward strand.
AATGAGTTTATTCATTCCAAACACATTACCAACAGCTTTAGTATTAAAGGTGAGGAAGGGGAAAGGAAATCAAAGGATGTCTTTAAAAATACTGAATTTTGTTTACTTTAGCCAAGTCATAAAGCAAAACATTTTCTGAAAAGAGCTACTTAAGAGCTCTGAGCTGACCAAGTATGAGTCACTGCTTTTCCCATTCAGTTGATTCTCACTTCTGTAACTTTTTCTGTCTAAAGAAGAAATAACTCAAGAGCCCAAACACTTCTTCGCACATCATTTCTTACAAGTATGAAAGACACCTCATACTTCTCTATGGGTTTTTTTGTTTTTTTTTTTTTTCTTTTGTTAAATAAAGAAACTTTTTAAAAAGGCAAGAATTTTAGGAATCTGTTGAGGTTTGTCTACATGGAATGGTTTCTGTTGTCTTTAAAAAGTCACTGCTATATGATTAACACTTTATATGAATACACCACGTAATTTTCTTTTCATAGAGATAGTTTATGAAAAGAAAATTGAAGAACAGAAGACTTTAAAGAGTTTAAAAAAAGCAAGTCATATTTTGCCCAGTATTCATATTTTGCCCAGTATTCATATTTTATCCAGTATTTTTGTTTAGCCATATTGTTTACCTCCCATTCACGCTACTTTATTTTACTCCTTGGTATTTTCCCTCTCCAATGTTCAAATAGGAATCATTATATCCTATGTTATCTTTTAACTACCTTAAATAAGATTAGAATGCATAACAGATGATTCAGAAACAAGTCCCTTGTACTCTGTTAGAGAAATTAGGTCAAATTCTAGTCCCTCTGTAGTCAATGGAAAAACTCTTACTGACTTCAATAACAGATCAAGCCCTGAACACACAGCTCCCTGTAGTTCCTAAGCAAATAGCATACTGTATCTCAGAAAAGGTCAAGAACTACGCTCTTTTCTGAATGCTTCTACAAAGAATAAGAAGCCAGTAGTTCTATATTTCTGAAATGTTCTTTATCCAGAAGACTAGAAGACTATCAGTATAGCCTTTTAATTTTGAATAAAGTTACCACAACCAAATTAGTCTGCCTAATGTTGCTGAATACAGTCCAGTAAGTATCACTTCTGCTGATTTCAGTGCAAGTTCTGTTGATTTTTCCTGTGCTGTTTGGGTTTAGATTTTCTTTTAACTTGTCATTTGCATCCAACCCATTATGTAAACATAGTTTACATAAACCCTACTTAATTTAGTCAGTTCTATTGTGAAAAGTGGCGTAAGAAATCAATCATGCCTTTGAGGACGGTATTCTTGCAGAAACTTAGTTTCCACACAGTAACGAGTAGCCGAATCCTTGAAGCTCTGCGAGGTTAATTCACCCTGGTGTAACTCCGGCGAGTCCGGGGAATTGCAAGAGGGGTGAAATCTGACCCCTCCAGTCCCTGTCAGAAACGGGGCCAGCAGGGGGCAGGAGCCCTGATTGATCTGACACCGTCAAGGTTGTGCCCAGGTATAAAGGCTTGAATGGAAACTGATCACCTTTCCCTGCTCCCTCTAGGACGCCTGTTGATTCTGGATTCAGATCGAGAAATACCTCGTTAAAATAATAAATACATAAAAAACTAAACCTTTCATTTCGGGGAGTTAAGCCCCTTCACTGATGTCAGCCCCACAAAAAAATAAAACCCTCAGCCCCAGCCAGACTGGCCTCCAGATGCGCCTGCGGGCTCCGGTGGGAGGGAGGAAGGAAAGGGAGGAAGAGGCAGCGTTCTCACCCCCAGTGGGAGAGAACTCTCCCAGCCACCGGAGACTCCGCACTGCAGCTCGGCGAACTGCGAGCTGAGCCCAGAAAACCCAGCTGGGCTGGCGGCGGTGCGGGGAGCCCCGGGAGTGCGGCGCGGACGGGAGGAGTGCGCAGAACGCGAGGGGCGGTGCGGGGGAGGGGGCGGCGATTCCTTTCTGCTGAGGCTGCTCCGCTGCTGCCTGGCTCTTGTTTCCCCTGAAAGTCCCCCGCGGGCCGCACCCTGCCCACCAGGTCCACGGACACCTAAGGGACCACTCGGTCCCCCGGGGAGGCTGCAGAGTTGGGAGGAGGCTGGGGACGGCGCCCCGGCGCTGACACCGCCCGCGGAGAGCGCAGCGATCCTGGGGCTGAGCCCCCCGAGCCCCCCCGGGCATCTGCGGGCCCCGGCACCGCTCGCACCACCTGCGGGGCGCCGCTGCCCCGAGAGCTGCCCTCCGCAGCGGCTGGCAAAGGGCCCCTGCAAGTGTATTTTCTCCTCCGCTTGCGCCCTGGAAAACTGTTTGACCACTAAAACCCGTTGCAAAAGGAAAAATAAAAGAGAGGAAAACGGAGAAAATCAGAGCAGAGAGCCTCCACCCCAGCTTTCCCTTTCTTTGCCCCTCCGAGGAGAAGGCAGATACTTGTAGGTCAATTTCACTCACAACCTGGTGAACTTCAGCAGCTCAACAAAACAAAGTTGGACGCACACTCCACAAAACAAGAGTCCAGTGCTGGAAGAGGACAAGTCTCTCTCTCTGTTCAACAAGTATTTCTTTCATTTCTCCATCCCGCCAGTGCATCTCCTTTACCTCATTAAAAACACATCCAAAGTTTAAGGCTGACCGAGAGCCGTCCCTCCGCGGCACCTGGGAGGGACGTCGCAGCCCGCGCTCTCGCCTCCCCAGCACCGGGAGTCCCTCTGACAGGTTTCCTCTGAAACGGGGCCTCAGCCGTGCCCTGGATCCTTTCCCCGAGGAGGGGAGAGAGGCGACTGGACTCCCGGCTCCCCTTTGCTTTCTTACCTCCTCTGACCTCTGCAGCCCGGAGAAGGAAAGCGAAGGTGATGAGCACGGTTACAGCCGAGTCCCAGGGCCACCTTCTCGTTTTCCACCTTGTGGACCATCTCTGCATCTCCATGCTGGGCACCCACAAGTGTGAATTAAACACGGGCGCCTTCAGTTTATACCAGCTCCGTCCTTTCCACTATATTCCCAGAGATGACTTCTCCTATAGAGCCATACGTGATAAACCGAGAGAAGGTTTTCTCTCTCGCCCCTCTCCCGCTCTGCCCGGCCTTGCACAGGCCCCTCCGACCCGTCCTCCCCGGTGCCCTGCCTTCAGACTGAGGGGAGATGAGGGGCTTTAATCAAAATGCAAAGAGCTCCGCATCCCCCTAAAGGCTTCATCCCGTCAGAGGGCTGGGCGAGCGGATCCCAGGGCCACCCCTGGAGCCCGACTGACACGCCAGCCGCCGGGCGGAGGCCAATCGCGGGGCTCCCCCGGCCGCCCACAGCACCGCCCTCCGCCTCGGCGGCGGCACACCGGCCGCTCCGCGGGCACCGCCGGCC
>VXBR01000779.1:3579991-3600976 GCA_013400215.1 Cisticola juncidis
GGGGCGCTGCGGTGAAGCGTCTGCGGGGTGGCCCTTCGGACTCCCCGAAACCGCCCGCTGGCGTTGGTGCGGCGGCAGGTCCGGCCCCGGCGGCTCGTTCCCCCTCACACCCCTCCCGGGCGCAGCTTGTCCTCACACACCCGTGGGGGTGACCTCCGGGGGCTTCGTTCTAAGGCGGCTGTAAGGAGGGAGGGAGGGGGGTGGTGAGGGAAAAGCCCGCCACCGAACACCGTTCCCGGGTCACCACATCCTGCGGCCCGGGGAGCCAGGTGTCCCCTCCTCGCCGGGAAACCTCCCGCTCGCACTCCCGTGCTGTCCCACCTGTGCAGCCGGTAACAGGGACCGGCCCGGAGGCTGAAACCTCTGGCAGAGCTTACTTGTACAGCTGGTCCAACCGAAATCCTCGGTTGGGATCAGGTTCGGGCCCGGCTCCTCTGGAAAATGAGAGAAAACTATGGTCACATTTTGGTGGCAATGTATATAATTTTTTTAGAAATCTCCCTTAGACCTTTAATGCCTTGCAGCAATTAATAAATACATGGATTATCAACAAAATACGTTTCTTTTGTGTGTCAAATTCAGAAATTCATTGTCCTTTCATAAAATAGCTTACATTTTGCTGCGCTCCATTAATATACCTAGCTCTTTCTGTCCTTGGTTTCCTGAAAGAATTGGTATCATTGTCATTAGATGTCCATCTGAGGGGACTGAGGTGCTTGGCACGGTTACATCTGAGCTCCCTTAGGTGCTGTGCATTGGGTGCCATTCAGTGAAGAGATACTCAAGGTTATGCCCGCACTCCAGGTAGTTACCCACAGTACAGCTGTGGAGCATTAAAATGCCGTATGTATCCAACCTCGTGTACCACAACTTCAGCACAGAATCATTAAAGTTGGAAATGACCTCTTGGATCACCAATCATCACCAACAACACTGTGTGCATCACTGAACCATATCCCCAGTGATTGTGGGACAACCCCCTGCTGCTTATGGAATATTTCATCCTGTCTTACAATTGTCCTACACTCTAACTGCACAGGTCCCCTTAAGTCTGTGCTGTTATTGTTGCTCTGTTAGTCTGTGTAGTTGTCAGTCACTAGATGCTTTGTAGAACAGACCAGATTAACTTGCTGTTTCAGTCTCCTTCCTTAAAATATCAGTAGGTAGTCCCAATGGCAATTTATTGTTTTTACTCAATACTTTGTTGTGGGAAAATCTCATGCTATAAAGTTTCAAGTTTCCTCTTCATGCTTATAAATTATAGATCTTTGTCACCAACATTCTTGCTGCTTCCAGTCTCTGATCACACATTGCTTCTCTGACTTTGTTTTGAGCCTTTCCTGAATTAATACAGCTAAACTCTTCCCTAGGAAAAAGGGAAAAGTCTGTCTCTGTCCAGGAGAGGAAATGGAAGCATTGCTGATAGTGATAAAAAAGAACAAGTATTCTCACAGTGTAGAGAATAGTAATTTCACACAGTGCCTTTACAGGTATCTAAATTTAGGGGATGTGGTCCACCTCCCAAAGTGGCAGTGGAAAGATACCCACTAATTTTTGTGGTCCTACATCAATCTAAAACAGAACAAAGAAAAAAAAAAGCCAAGTATTAATTCGAGTGAGGTAGCATACTTATATAAATATAAAAATCTGTATAATTCTGTATGAATTCTGGTACCAGGACCACTTTAATTTAGAGCTAGCTCAGTTATTTTTCCTGCCAACATGTCAAGCCACACAGACATGGAATAAATTGCCATCAGATTCAGCAGTTACAAGAGAAAAGTTACATGCCATTTAGCTGAAGATACACATTTTGGCGCCTGTCAAATTATTTATTTAGGGATTATTGATTTACATTAAATTGATTTACATTTAGCTTATTTTCCTAGTTATTGCTCATAATCTTTTAAATTGTAATGATGGTATTCTAGTGAAGTATAGAGTGAAGTAATTGCAGCCATGAAAATGTGTTGAAGAATAGGTAATGATTCAGAGCATTGATAAGCTTTATGAGTGCCATAAAATTAAAGATTTTTCTTAGAAATTTTCAGCTCTTAATTTCAGGAGAAATATTTTCTTTCTTGAATCTGAAAGAGGGCTAAAATGTGAAAATATTTTCAGAGAGGAACAGAAGAGACGTGAATGATGTTATTTATTAAATGATCTGTGATCCACAGTGATTTGTTCTTTCTGTCGGCTTTTTTGTTCCTCATTACTCTTCAAGGCAGTTTTAGTGAAAAGAAAGGCTAAGCACTGTGACATTAATTATGTTCTGTCCCTGATACATCAACGTTGGCAGATTAATCCATGTTTAAATATTAGGAATTGCTCTCTTGTATGTGCACAGATGGGTCATTGTTGTATTTTGGGGCAGAGAGGGGGAGGGGTTAGGAGCTATGGAGAAGAGAATATGTTTCCTTGGACCACTGTAGATCACCAGAAATTCACAGCAGCAGCTCTCACATTCTTCAGGCTGTAGGCACCATAATGAAATGTAACTGTAAATATGTTGTTCTTTGGCTCTCTTGCAGGGTCATTTCACTGGGAATAAACAAAGCACTGTAAAGAAGAGTATGCTTTTTTGATGGTTTACCTGTATCTCAGGGATATTGACTTGACTTCTTTTTTTTTCTAATTTCACACAGATATTGATGCCCTCTCCAATTCTATTCACAGCACAGAAGTGAATATTGCAAAATAAATGTCTACCTTAAAATTCATCACCACCGCCTTCTGTCGTCTCGTGTAGGCTGGGAAGAAGTCTATATAAAAGAGCGGGTTTAAGTCTTAGAAAAATAAAGTATCAACAGGTGAATTCATTTCACCCAAATGCAAAATCTTGTCATCAATTTTTGTAATAATGTAGTTGGCAGCCAAAGCTTTTATGGTTTTCTTCCTCAAGAGAAATAGTATTCACATCAAGTGGAGAAGTAAAGTCTAAGTCTATATTTTGTTTTAGTTAGAGTTTATTCTCCAGATCTGAACAAGACTTCTGCCACACGAGAGGTTGAGGTTTTTACTATGATGTGTCTGCATCCCTGAGTAATGTTCAGTTGTGCAGGGTCTGTGCAGGGAAGCACATAAACCAATGGAAAGCAGAGACTGACACTGTCTTACATTAGAACAGTAGGTTGTTATGTATAAATTACAAATTAGCACTGGACCCTGCACATGCTGCAGAGGTGAGAACTGGGTAGATACTGTTTTAAGGCTTATGTTGTGTTTTCCTCTTTAAGTCTGTGTAGGAATACTTGCTCCAGGAGGGTGTTGTTAGGATTTGAAACAGGTTAAGACTAGGGCTGTGGAAGAGGATGACAAGTGTGAAGTGTGAAGAACATACCTTTTGCAGCATGTACGTTGTTCCTAGAAATAAGAATTAATAAGACTCAGCTCACATGAAGAGAAGCCATTGGCAGTAATTGATCTTGTCATTATTAATAATGCAAGAATTATAATTGATTAGGATTAGGATTAGGATTAGGAATTTAATGTTTGAGAATCTTTAGATTGAATCTAGTAAATAAAATGGTCCAGAGAATGTTTTGTGACCCTGAGATGTCTGGTCTTCTGGACAGAGTTGACATAAGATTTACTATCTAATAGTCTCTGGAAGGTTTTTAGAGGCAGGGGAAAAAAAAGCAGTGATGGCATTTGCTCTTTTTCAGTAATGATTTACTGTCTTTCAGATTAAGTTAGGAAAGTGTCAAGACTCCAGTTTATAACCAGTTTTTACAGATCTGAAGTGTTAGGAAGGCTGCTGTCAACAGTAGGAGAGGTTGAGGTGAGGACTATAATTCATAGACAACCTAGTTTATTTGATCTAGAGATACAAAATGGTCTGGTATTGTCAAGGTTTAGCATCTTATTTTCAGTTTGCTATCTTTCTGCCAGGTCTGTATACAGTCTTCATTAATGTTATAGTACAAGAGATGACTTCAGGAGACTGAGTTATTTTTGGGAGTACAAAGCAGCTTACTGCTGTCAGTGGCAAATGCCTTGTTTGCAGCAATGGGCATAGTGAAGCTTTGGGATAAGATTGTCTTGAAGGTTACGATGGAAAAAGAATATTTTCAAGACTCATGTTTAAAGCAAGATTCTTCAAAACTTGAAGGAATAGGATGTTCCATGGAATTGTTATGAGTTTAAATTCTTTTTGATACCCCTGTGTATTCATATAAAATTAGGAGTTGGGGTGGAGCTAGGAAGTATAATTTGGAAAATGAAAGCTTAAACATTTGGGATAATTGTTGGAGATATTTGTTTGATTCTGCAGAGCTCTAGTGTTTTCATGGGCTGCTCTCCTAGTTCAGGTATGCTGTAAGTGTTGCTGAAGAGGCTACACCTGAGGTTACGATTTACCAAAGTTTGTACTAATCCACCCCCTTACTGCAATGAAAATAATGTTTAGAATTGGAATTATGTTCAGTGCTTCAGGCAATAAAATTGAAGAGTCTGGTTTTCTCAGACACTGCAGGACTTGCCAATATTATGAGAATCCTTTGTTATAAGTGCTAGTTAGGTAGGTAGATGTTAAAGGTTGGGCTTTCGAATTATCTGGACAGCCTGAATTGTCAGTTGATTTTCATGTTTGCTGTGATTATTGTTCTGGTTATGATTGTGATTTAGGAAGAAATGGATGAAGAACCCTCCACATGTAGATTCTCTATGCATCAAAGGGTGAGGAAAGAAGCTGGTATTAACAGAACTTAATGCATTATTTTCAAGGTTTGGTTTCGTGTTTTTTTGTTGGTGGTTTTGTTTACATAGTCATAATTGAGATGCTTGGAAAAAAATTAGTTTATTGCTTGCTTCCAACCTGCCTGTGCAGACAGGGTGAGGGCATGTATTTTGAACTTGACCTCCTACCCCTACTTTGATGCACACCTCCATGTCACACAGTTACCTTCCTTCATGTACTCTGTTCCCTAACCCTCCTTTTGATCAGTGTGCTTCTGTATTTTTATATGTGAAGAAAAGTAACTGCATTTACTTCAAATTTTGCCACAACTAAGGAGCACCATTTTTTCATTAACTTTGTTCTTTACCTTGATCGATGTAGTCTGACAAATTTGTAATTCTCCATGAAGATCCTTCTTTATTGCTTTATATAGCCTTAATATACACAAAAGTAAGCAGTGTTTTAATGCTGATACAGGTGATCTCTTGGAGGAGCTACGACATATTTGTGAATGGAATATATTCTGACTAGAATTTTTCTGGAAATGTGCTATGTGTTTGGCCTCGGGTTAAAAAAAAAGGAAATAATGTCTGCCTATGAAGTTCCTTGGAGAAAAGCAGTAATGACTGTGTTCCTGGTGTCATTGACTTAGCTGGGTGTTAATCATGAATAATCTACATGGAATTGTTATGAGAGAGGTCTTCCTACACCTCTCTCCCCAGAAAAATATTGCTGAAATAGTGTTTTACAGCATATAAGCAGCACATCCCCATCCTGTTCAGCAAGCTGCAGGAAGTATCAAGTATCCTGCAGCATTACCAGCTCAGCTTTGTCATTTGGTTCAAGTTTTTGGAGGCTTATTTTAGGCAAACTCCTCAGGCTTTCAAGGCTCACCTACTGGTATTTTATAGGACTACACTGTGTATCTAATACAGAAACCCATCATTCTTTTAATTTGTATGAATTTCCTTTTGAGCTCATAGCCTGTTGTATTCATAATTATAGTTCATTCAAGAGAAAAATCAAAAAGAGCAATGAGTTTAAAGTGCATTACGTCTTCTAAAACATAATGCATAAGGGATACCAGAATTTTCCACATTTAAGACAACTGAAAATGAGACACATATATTTGATGCCATTTCTCATTTTCTGTTTAGTTTTTACATATTGCTATTACACACTAGAACTGCCAAAAATCGAGCCTGTCACGGCTTTCCAACACAATACTTTCAAATATTTGTGTTTAATTGCTGGTATCTTTTTGGTTCCTAAGTTTGTGGTGTGGTGGGTTGTTTTGTCTTGGTTTTTTTTTGTTTTTTTGGTTTTTTTTTTCATTTTGTCTGAAGCTTCCTTTTGCAGGAGATCAATTGAAACAAATACCGGGGCTGGGAGAGCTAAAAAGGGACAGTGCAGGCAGGCTCAGTTACTCATGTTGGCAACTGTTTATCATATTATCAAAGAGAGTGTCCCTGTTTAACTCTGCTTGAATCAGTGCTGTTCTTGAAGGAGTGGGCCAGTATCTACATACCACAGTCCATTTCTAATTACAACTTGGGACACATTATGAACACAGATGTTTAAGTATAAAAAGACTCTAAAGTCCCTCTTCTGCATTGCTTTGTGGCATTGTTTTGTGTTGGGGGAGCACTGGTGGCCAATCTCCATACACAAGGAGGCAGTGCAGGCACAGACTAATGGTCTGCATGTGTCACACACTTGTAACATGTTTATTAGTATTTGGCAACATTAATGCTACCACCCTCACAGTTCCTTTTAAAGGAAAGAAATTAAGACATGGCAAGAGTTAAGAAGGTGAATTGCTAGCAGCAAATGAATTTATGTCCAGCCATGATAGTCCTGTACTTCCTCTTCCTATGCATAGAAACCTCATAACTGATCTCTTGTTTAAGCATTTTGAAGTACAAGAAATTTCTATAAGAAAGAACAGGAGAGAACAAAGGTAACATTTCAGGGAGGCCTTGTGCCTCAGAAAGCTCCATTTCATGCCCATTATCCACCTCAGTTCATGAAACCATGGTCATTTTAGTAGTCCAAGCTGATGAAAACTGAATCACAAGTATAAGCATGCCATGTAATATATCTTCTCTAGACCAAATTCCAGTTTTATCCCAGAAAATAAAGAAACTCCTTTAAAGAAAGTGGTTGAGTTACATGTAGCAGCTTTAAAATTTAGGCACAGAAAACTTTTAATTTGAGTTGGTGCCTTTTAATTGTCTAAGATTTGAATACTCTGTTTAGGGCTGACCATTCCCTTTTGAAATGAGAGGCAGCCTTCAGTACACAGTCCCTACAAAGTCTTAGGAATCAGTCCCAGGAGCCCAGTGGGCTGGGTGAGCTAACAGCAGCTCCCAGAAGGCATTGAGTAGTTCATGTGACAGGGGATAGTGAAACAAAGATTGCACTAAATCTCCCAAATTGCTTTAAGCTTCCTGTCCATGGGCGTAGATTTCTGTAGAGCACAAAATTCCTCTCTCAGAGGTGGTGTGTTTATATGTTGTTTGGGAATTTGTGTGAATTTGAAATGGCAAGTCAAGATCATTGATGTAAAAAATGTGAATATTTTCATCAGATATTAAGATAGAGGAGAATATAGAAACTCTGTGCTGTCAGAATGACAAAAGAATCAGAAAAGCAGGATGAGCATAAATCTTTGCATAGACATTTTGCTATTGGATGTTATTTTGAAACTGTGATATACCTTTTTTTTCCTCAATAATGTATGTTAGACTGGATCAGTATGTTGATTTCTACTTCATTCACTTTTAGTGGTGTTCATTTCCCCTTAACACTTTAAAAACATGTTTAACATGAGCTCACAATGATTCAGTAATTCTATTGCAGCCAGTAATAATCTCAGCTGCCCATATTCTGATCTTTTTTCCAGGAACGGATTATTTTCTAGTCAATACCATGAAAATTAATAACTTTATCAGAAAAATGTCAAGTTCTGCTTTCAACATGTATCTTCAAAGCAGCAGTGGGTGTCCAAACCCTGCTGTCTGTCAGGCACATTGCCCAAACTATAAAATAATTAGATTCATTTGTAACCAAGTCTGGACTGAACCAAAAAGTAACAAGGTCTACTACTGTAGTGGTGGTTAGGGAAGATGAAAAGGTAAAAAATATAAAACTCTGGATTAAAATGTATCTTCATTTACTTGTATCTTAATGAAATTCTATAAAATAGATAGTAAAAAAAAGATAGGAATAGGGATTTTCACATTTGGATCCTTAGTTAAAGAAATCCAAGTTCCATTACATTGCTTTTTCCACCACTCCATTATTTTAAAACTCATTTGATTGGACACTCAAGATTAAAGGGTATTGATTATCAAACTATCATAGCAATAAGTAAATGTTGTACTACATAACAGTCTTTAGGGATGCTGATGAGTCCCAGATTCATATATTTCAGTATTAAATTAGTTCTGGTAGTTATTACATAGATTATGAGAATGTAAATATTTTGCTTATTTATATAATGAAAGTTATAGAGGTATAATGAAAAAAAATTATGAATTAGATGATATAATTGATTGATTGTTTGATCATTGATATAATGATAATGAATTGATGATATAATGCCTTGAGATAAGATTGTTAAACCAAAACTTCATTCAGAAAAAAATCTGAACATTCTGGAAGGTACTGTGAAAAGACTATAAAATCAGTTGCAGAATTTCAGAAATACAGTGGGCAAAATACTGAAAGTTGAAATAGGCCTATTTGTTTGTAGTGCCGTGAGATATTAAAACCAGAGATCACCTGTCTGTGACACGTGCAGTGCTGGTGCAGATTCTCAGTGTTTGGAGACAATAAGGCTTCGGTATATTTATTGCCTCTACACTGTATATTTTCAGCTTGTGAAGTACAGGAGGCAGTGTTTATTTTATACTAAGGATTACCTTATTGTATCCAGTGTGATTCCAGGTGACGACTGCAGTAATTTTCCAAAATTTATTATATGGTTTATTCTTCTAATTCTCTACCAAATTATAATAAGATATGAGAACAAGACTGAGAGATGGAAGAAAAAAATTACTGCAAGTATTGGCTACTATATATATGATACTCTGCTATCATCCCTAGAATCCCTTAGTCTTCCTAAAGATAGACCTTAAGTATCATCAGATTTGCAGACAATAGTCATTTCAAAACTGAACTTTGTTATGCCAATAGGATTTTGTACATCTGTTTTTATTTTTAGGTATGGAAAAGGCTCAAAATTCATTCCAGATGAAATATAGCAATCTCATCTTTAAGTTTCCTCTAGATAAAAACCTCCAACCTATCTTAACCATTTTCTTTCTGTTCTTTATTTATTCTTACATCTGCAAGCCAGCTATGATTATGATCCTTCTAGTATTTTGGCAGATGCCTAATTTTTAAGCATGTAAATATATCTGTGTACCTCACTGGGGTTTATATTTATCAGTGTCTTTTTTCTCCCCAGGACTTGTTCCAACTACCACAAGGTAGCTAGACATTTCTAAAATAAGTGTATATAACTGGGGGGTTTATATAGGAAAAGTAGAATCAATATATATTTCTTGGGCATTTGTATGGTACTAAGACAAATATAAAGCAAATGATGTTACCATCATTTTGAGCTGGAGAAATGATGGAGTGGATGAAAAAATCAAAAAGGATAATTATTTCTCTGTATATGTTCTTCTGTTGGACCCAAGATGATTGGGGTATTGAAAGCACTTGGAAAGGCCCATAGGAAGCAGTGAATGAGAAGGGCTCACTTGCAGTGTGCTGCTCTTTGGGAAAGGAAAATGACTGAATGAAAATGGGCATTCAGTGCCCACCATTCAATGATGTCTGGGCTGTGAACACCAAGGGGAAGAGATTGATGAAGTGGTGATGCTAAAACTCAGAACAATTTGAAATAGTATCTGAGATAAAGCTACAATCTTGCAGTTTTGCCGTTTGAAATAATCGCTTAAATTCCTACAAACCTGTGCTGAATTGCACCTAATTAAATAGGTCAGAATTTCCCACATTTTAAAACACTGAGACAAAATTCTTCATTAATATATAAGAAAGCATAGCTGTTGACTTCAGTGGGCTGGTGTCAGATTGCTAGAACTGTGAATTTGGCCTGTTTGCCTTTGGAGCCCAAAGTGAGTGCTCTGTGAATGACAGTGTAGCAAGAGAGATGCATTTTGACAGGAGTGAGAATAATGAACAGGCAGGTGAAAATACCTGGGCATGTTATGCTTTGTGGCAAACTTCACAGGCAGGAGAGCTGCTGCCTTCAGAGTTGCCTGTGGCTCTGTCACTTTGCTCGTCTCTGTCAGGGTTCATTTATCAGAACCGCTTTGTCTCCAAGGCTTGTATCCCCGATGGCTTACCTTAGCCTGTAAAGAATTTATGCATTATCTGCTTTGAATATGTCTCAAGTTCCCAAGAAAATTCTGGAGCTATTTCTTTATTATGAAAAGGAATGGCAAAGAGATGGTAGCTTGTCATCCTGTGTTTAGAAATGTAACTTGTGTTACTATAACTTCATATCTTTCTAAAACTCACTGGTCTTATTGTTTTTGAGAAATAATAAAAAAATTAAAAGTACCCATGAAAGTATCCTACACAATGAAGCTGCTAATTTATTTTATATTATTTACCCTTCCACTGCTAGTCATATTGTGAAATTTAATCTCAAACTGGATTGATAAAGGCAAACACAAGCAATGTTTTAAGAGTTGTGGTTGTGGAAAGAGCAGTAGCACACTCTCACAGTGGATATTCATAAAATTTAAAACACCTACATTGATCAAACAACAAAAAATGGAATGAAAGAATGCTCAGTTTGATTTCAAACATATCAAGCTTGTACAATCTACTGACTTCAAAACCTGACCACAAGTTTGCATTACCCACTTTTTCTGTTTAATTTCCAGCTGTGGGAGCCACAGGAATGGGCTGCAGGCATGGGAATGTTGCTGCTGTCCCTTCAACAGGGAGTTTCCCTGTTCCTGACTTCCCCTCCCCAAAGGCAAAATGGTCTGGCTTGTAAAACAGTGGCTTCTTTCTATGCTGAAGACAGTAGCATGAAATGCAGGAATTATTTTATTTTTGAAAAGTTTTTTCTCAAAAATAGATGCTCAGTGCTTTGCTTCCTCTCTTACTTTTTAGGCCACTCACTTTAAAAAATGTGTTAATTCTTCATTTAAAAAAAATGCTGCTTTTATTTAATCAAATTTAAACTGTGTGTTCTGACATGATTTGGTAGCTAACTCAGATCTAAGGTTTTTAATGATTGTTTAAAGAAAATTTGTTAAACATCAAGAGCTGCTAAAAATTAAAGCCCACTCCATCCTTTCACAGGTCTATGTCAAAGCTGTGTTTGAGGAGCTTACAAAACCACCATAACAAACCAGCAAACAGTCTAATACCAGTAAGGACCACTTCATGGGAAAAGATGACCTGCCTCAGAAAACAAACCCACCCCTGCTGTTCCCTCACCAGTAAATTGGCTTGCAACAGAATTATGCTCCTTTATCCATCCAGCAAATATATGAGCATGAACTTAAAAAGTCTCAATTTAAGTGAAAAGACCAGAGATCAGCTCCTGATCAAGCACACATTAAATAAAACCCTTGTGGAGCTCCTTGTATAAGAGCTCCTAAGGTTTCTCCGCTCTTGTGGTACTGCCAGGAAGCACAGCCAGGAGGCCTGGGTGGTACCTATGCTGCCTTTCAGCATGTGGCTGCTGGTGCTCCTGTGGTGCATCTGAGTTATGACAAACTCCAGTTATCACCCATCTTTCTTGATTTCATTTGCATTTGATTTTTTAGCCAGCTTCTCACAAGATGGCTGTAACACTCCAAACGTTTGAGCAGTCTCAGATAACTGGTCTTTTTCTTTCTTTAAGTGAACTTCCATAAAAACGTACCTTTATGTATTCTTTGTGCCAGGTATGGAGTTTCATCTCATAGTTATGGTAACCTGAAGACCAAAAGGACAAGTTTTTACTCATGTTGAGTTTGTTTGGGGTTTGAAGATTGACTCACAGTGTGATTCCCTAAACCATGAAGCACAAACCTCCCTTGGGAGTGCATAAAATGCAAGGCACAACTGTGTCTGTCAGTACAGGTAAAGCTTCTTTCCCTTGCTGCCAGGTAGGCATCCCTCCAACCCCAGTTAAGCTGTCTGTATCTCTGCCTAAAGCTTCCCAGTCCTTCCTGATGGTGTCAAATACATGAAGTCATGTTCTGTAAAAGTAACTTGAATAAAATAGATTCCTGATTTCCATTGTTTTTCTGTTCCTGAGTAATGTTCTTAAGTAATTATTATAAACCACAAATTTCAGGCTGTAAAATGGTATGTTTCAAGCACAGTGCTATTTCATCTCCAAGGTAATGATTTTACAAAAGTTATTTTTGTGGAACACACTGGCTGAAATTTGAATGTACAAAAGACTTTGTATAAACTTTCACACTGACTTGTACTTCCAAATTCATCTGAGATGGGTGTATATTTAAGTTGGAAAATACCTTAAAATAATAATAATAATGAAATTATTGAAATGGGAAACTTGGACTGTACAATGTAGTTTAGTCCATGAAAGAAGAATAAAATGGCAATAGGAGTAGGAAAATGTTGGTAACTGACAGAAGAATGGTCATAGAGTATGACCCATTCACCATCAAGGAAGCAGGAAAATGCATGATGAGCTGTTTGAGAATGGGGGGGACCAGCCATTTTGTAGGAGCTAGTGTGATAGTAAATGTGTCTTCTGGATGATTAGAAATGTATTTTTCTGGCACAATTGCTTTTCAAATATATTTTAAGGGGAAGGCTTTGGTTTATTGTTAGATTTTTCTTTTAGTGTAGGATAATACACAGGCAGCCACATCATACTAAGGTACAAGGACAAAATAATCCACACTTGGAAGCCTTGGTAAACACACAATCAAACCTACACATGGTTGATTCATTTCAGAGTTTGTTGCTGGGCTAAACATGGGGTCTCCAACTTCTGAAACAAAAGCTCTGTTATGAAGCAAAAGAAACAGCTCCCCGAGCTCAAGCCAGCTGAGTTTGTTATATTCAGTCCAGACTGCTTTACAACCAATAATTTTTCTAGTTTATGGACAGTACCCTGCTATTTCCAGAGGGATGGTTTTATTTGACTGTCCATTCACCTAGGATACAAGTTTAACTTAAACTTGATGGTGCCAAATATGGCAAGTTGATCCTATACCTCTTTGATATCCCATTTTGCAAAGCCAAATCAAACATTACCAAGCTCTACGGTTGTGGTGTACCACATTTACCATTAAATGCAGCATTTTTAAACTGACTGTGGCATATCAAAGCTGTGTGATCATTGAGATGCACAAGACCAAAATTACAGTGACACAATCATATCATTATATACAGCTTCCTGCATTTTTCTATGCTGTCATGAAACACAAAATGAATGCTTAAAAACATAGATTAAGAAAAACATTAAAGCATTAGGAAGCACTTATACACTTGAGATGTTAAGTAATGTGTAAAACAGCAAGAAAATTAGGTCTATTGTAAATTTATCAGGCCTCATCTCAGATGAGTTCAGTTGTTTCTGTAACTGTAAGATTATTCCAGAAATCCATCCTTTGATATTAAAAAGAGCCTTTTAATTTGCTGCCTACATCTATCTATGGTTAGTTTATCATATATATGCACAAAGAGTACTTGTTACTTTTCTTGTTATATTGATGGTAAATTATCATATTCTACATTAGCATGAGCTTTGGTAGACTGAATCAGGCAGTACTTGTAGTTATTTCATGTAAAAAAAAGTTCTTATTTTCTCTCTTACTCTTTTGCATCCATTTCATTTTGAAAGCATCTTTTGAAAGAAATGCTTTGGGTCTTTTGGTAAAAGACTTCACATTAATTTTTTCTGTCTTATTGTTTGATAATTAATTCTGGCTTTATCACCTCAACAAGGCAACTTTTTCTTGGCCTTAAAAATCTCAAAACAGAGCACAGGTGTAGGTTCTACTGGCACTAACCTGTTATTCATAACTTCCTTTGTCTTTGGACAAGTGGAACAATGCACTATGGCTAGAACCATAGCTGGGAAGAACTGAGCTGGATGAGTTTAAATATTCCCAATGTTAAATGAATTAGTTATTTCATTTAATAATCAAATAATGCAATTCTCTATTAGAAAGTTATTTTAATCCACTGATTTACAGGTATGGGTTTAGTCTCATAATGCAAACTTTTTTTTTTTCTTTNTTCTATTAAATAAAATTTTCAGCTATTTGTTTCTGTCTCTACATTAAAGCTAGAACAATCTTAGGCAGTCTAAAAATGAGATTGATTCAGGCAGTCATCTTGCTTTCTTAAGGAGCTACAGTATAAAATGCAATATTGTCTGATTTCTTGCCCGCATAAGTTTTTTCTCCACCATTTTTCTGGGAAATGATCATGGCTCTTGTAGCCTAAATGTCTTCTTTGCAAGGCTTGCCTTCCTTAGTTGTTCACCTTGTCCTGTCTCTTGCAGCTGTGCATTCAAAGGAACAGAGTCCTTGCTGTAATAAGGAGTCTTCACTGAAGACACTCTGGGATTACCTGTTTTGTTTTCATTTTTGGTAGAGCTTCAGTAAAAGGGAAATGTAAAGCAGTACATTGCCTTTTTGTTCAGTAAATGTATTGTTTTATTCATTAGTAGTGTTTGTTAAGCCTGTGAATTGGGAAAGCATTGTAAGAGATACCTGCCTTTCCCACAGGGTTGTCTTGCCTGTACGTATGTGCTGTACATCTGGGCTCTCTCTGGACTTTCTGTTACTACTGTGTTTGCGTCACCTAATTTAAAACAGACTTTCTGCTGTTTTCGACTATAATGGGTTTGTGGCTTAGTATGTGAAATAGAATTGACTGCACAAAAAGTGAAATTCTGATGCTAGACATTCCGGCTAGGTCTCTACAGACAGGAATGTGCATTTGTCTGGGCAAGCATTATAGTCCTAGGGGTGCTTAGCTATTTTAGTGACAGCCTGAATATGTTGAAGTTGTTTGATTTAAAAAAAAATAAATTAAAAGAAGAAGAGACTGCCTCAGCACAGCTTCAGCATTTTTGCAGTATAAATCTCATGCAATACAACTCTGGAAAATCAACAAAAAAGACTGAAAGAAGAATAAAATTTCTTATGCATATAAAGGGTGAATATTAAGTAAGCTGTGTAAAATAAGAGAAATGTTTACTAGCAGGGGTAAATCCTACTGAAAGAATCTGATGCATAATTTGCTCCTAATTATCATCTATTTATGATGCTGAACTGTATCTGCAAAGGAATGCAAACTTATTAAGTCCACAACCCCCTAAAAGTCTTTAAATTTTAAAGCATGAGATGGCTTATCCCTTCTTTAGTCCTCTTTCTGTCTTTTGGAGAAAGCAGATACTTCACATTGCTCTGGTAGTGATGAGCACAAGTCACTAGTATGGCCACAGGCATTTCATAATCAGAGAGCAAGTTGTTAAACTGAAATTGTCCCTGTGGGAAAGGGATAATCTCTCCAGCAAGGTTAGGAGAGAATGAAGAATGAGGGAGGAGGGACTCCTGTTATTGCATAGGAGAGAGAGAAGGAGTCTGAACTGCTCTATGAGAGAAACTTTTCAGGGTGGAGTGATGTGGTTACTGGAAGTTCAAGTACTTTTGTTTATTTCAGGATTTTATTTTCAAGTTTCAGAATATAGAAAATATATTCCCTTCAGCCAGCTGCTAAGAACCACCTCTTCCCTGTGCCTGAAGCAATTTCAGTCTGTCCTGTTATGGCTTTGCATTCTGGAGCTGCCTATAAAGCCTTCAGTCATTGTTCCCAGGGACAGGAGCAATCGAGTCAACCCCTCTGATGGACACACAGAGATGTAGCATGACCTCATTGCCCTCCAATAGAAAATCAGCTGAAAAATACTTTGTTCCTTATTCCTGGCAGTGCCAGGGATCTTCTATTGCCAACTCTCCTGCTTTTCTTCAGCAGCTGGGCTATCTGAATTGGTAGGACTCCTATTAGCAACTCCAAGTCCCAGATCACTAGCAGGATTTTTTTAAAGGCTCCCTGCAGCTCTTCTGATGGCTTCAATTAACTCCTGGAGCAGAGTGCACAGTGTGGGAGATAACAGGCACTGACACTGCAGAAATAATGAATTTCTGACAGTTCCTGTAATGTCAGTTTTATGTGTTGGACTCTTGTAGTGTGAATGGCTCATCGCTTGTTTTAACCAGTTCTTACAAATACTGGAATGGGATGAAAATAGAAGAACACATGGTTTGGATCTGGTTTTTTTTCATTGGCATAAAACTAATTTCCAAACTAATGTGTCAACTTCATTTTAATTTGAATTCTTTTATATGAATAAGAAGATTTATTTTATTATGAACTGAAATGAAAATGCTAAGAGAAAACAGAACTCATGTTTATATTGTATTATACAGTAAGGCACGAGGCTCCTGAAAGACAGGAAACTGATTGTTTGATTTGGTAATTCTCATTTTTTTCCATTCTGAAACTCTATCTGCTCTGAGGACCTTTCTTGTGTCTACTCAGAAACTAGAGATGATTTCCTGTCTATTGAGGAAGTGTACAGTAGCTAGAGGCAGAACAACTTAAGCTAAAGACTTAAAATTTAAATCCTGTATGATCATTTGGAAAACTGTATCATACAAATTCCTTTTCTAGTATCTTTGGAAAGCAGTAGGGTGCTTTTTTTGTATCCATATGCCATTGTATAAAATGGAAAGCACAGGTAAGGTGTCAGACTCATCCCCCAGATCCATCCACCCCTTTATTCTGTCCCAAAGAGTGGCCAAGAGTGGAAGCTCACAGGTGTGTAAGAACATCTCTCAGTGCACTGTCCCAGTTTAAAAGAATTTGCTATTGAAGATGTTTCCTCATCAGAACATCTCTACTGTCAAGTTTGAAAGCTGGTGACAATAGGTGACAAACCTATTTTATACTAATTTGCTTAATTCTTTTTGAATCTGTATATTTGCATTCAAAACATTGAAGTTATAGATGCTACCATTCAAGATTCAGTATGTGGAAAAACAGTTCCTATTCTTAACTTTAAATCTACTGAATGATTACTTCTTTGTGAGACTACCAGTTTTCTTGAATAAGAAACACTGAGAAATAATTGCCAACCATTTTCTCTATTATGATGTTTAATTTTTACATCTAGTGCAACTCATATCAAAGCTGAAGTTTCTTTTAAATTTATCCTTGTTCAGAAAACCTTCTCTACTTCTGCTTGAACTGGTTACATAGTGTGATACTGAAGCATCCTTCTGTGAATAGTGATCACTTATAGCAGTTTTAATGTGTGTGCTACAGTTGTAGTTGGTGTTGAATGATTAATCTCTTTTAATTTTTGCCTTTTTGTCAGCATCTGAGTAATGAACTATAGTATTCAGAAAAATTTTTAGAGTAATTCTAAGATGTTAGATGCATATTTAAAGTAATTCAGGTGGTCTGAGAAGCACAGGTCTCTTTACCAAGGCCAAAGTATTCTGCCGTCTTCATGCAGTGAAATCACACTGGAGCTCTGTGTGTAGCAGGGGAGGGTTGGTGCTTAACACAACAGAGCTCTGACAAGGCACAGCTCTTGTGAGTACTGTAGATTTTGGACTGCAAATAGAAACTCTGTTTTTCTAGATGAACAGTTTGAAACACCTCATACTCACTGCAGTTTTGCTGTGACTGCTTCTAGTTTTGATTAGCCACAGAAAAAGTGTACTTGTGTAATATGCACTTAAGAAATTTAATACTCTTTCCAGGTTATCTAAAATGTTTCAGTATATATAACAGAATTTTTGTACTCTTTGTGTGATAGCAAGCTGTTGAGAAAGCAGTTTGGAACTTTCTGTCAAAATGTTTAGAGTGAACTGATACACACTTTGAAAGCGTTTTCAAGAGCTTGTTAGATGTTGCTATGTTAAAATATGATGTTTCAGCTCTTAAAAAATTATCATGCATTAATGTAAATGAATGTAGAAAATTTTCAGAAAAAATTAACATGGAAATGAATTTTCATGAAAACATACCTCAAAAACTTCATCCAAATCTAATAATTTATACATGCACACTACAGACAGTGAATTGCTCCTTTAGTGTCAGTAACAAAAAAATATGTATTATTCTAATCCTTAATACTTAGTGTTTACCAGCAACCTTTTTTATGATCTAACTGCTAATTCCTAAATTACAAACTCCAGAATAATTGTCCTCTTTTTCAAGCCAAAGTTACTATACTTAACCAGTAAGTTTCTAACCACATTTTCCTGTGTTAGCGGCACGAAAATAAGGCTTTTTTTGTAAGGCTACGTATTTAGAGAAAATGCTACAAAATTGCCCCTGTATTAATAGAATCCAGAGCATTCCTTGGTGGTGGCTCAACACATTACCATGTGAGTTGCCTGCCCTTGAAAAGGCATAATTTGATCTTAACAGTTTTCCTGAATTCTCTGGTAGTTACAGAGAACAAGTGACCACAGTTCAGCTCCTCAAGCTGAAAGCTGAGATGAGAACCACAGTGGTGCTGACTTATATATTTCTGAATTTCAGCAAGAGTAGGAAATTTTTTTTCTTGCAACTGAGTCTTTCTGATTCTAGTGAAAAGCTGGAAAACTGAAAATAGCAAAGTGGTCCCAGATGGATGGATTTTTTTTTTTTATAAGCTTCTCCAGTCTGTCAGCTTCTATATCTGTGTGTAAGGCTGGGTCCTGTGTTAGAGCCGATAGGGATGTCTGGTGAACACTAGGAAGGGCAACATTAGTACTCTTGAGCCTATAAAAATTACATATTTAAAAAATATCCTCAGTATTGTTCAGATTTGTTTTAGCACACTTTGTTTCTGTTGCTAGAGATAAATCTTAATTACCAAGAGAAGGAGTGGTAGTAACTTAAGTGATATCCAAGGAGTAAATTTGCCCCAAACCCAAAAGATTTAATAGAAGATTGGAAAGCCTAAAATAAATAAATAGTTCATATCAGCTGCTTTTAAGCAAGAGAATGGCGTTCAGAGGCCAGATGCTGATCTTGGCTCCAGTAGGGCAAATCCAGAATGGCTATCTGGGCAAACAGTAGAATTGCTGAAAACTCACATCATCATGAATAAAATTAAAATTTGGCCATTAGAAACTTCATTGGAAGGAAATGTGTCTTATCCTGCTGAGCTTGTTTTGTGTTTCTTATATCCAAACAAACGCTGGTAAATTCTATTTGTAATTATTGCTGCAGGTTTTACCTTGGGTTGTTTTTTTTTCCTTGGCTTGGCTTTGGCTTGTCCAGGAGCATAAGGGTGGCCTGCTATTAGGTCTGCATTGTGTTTCATTTAAGTAATGATGGCTTTTGGATTAGTGAGATGATGTGAAGTGGTATTATTAATGGACATTGACCAGTAACAAAACAGAGCTGCTTAGGCAGATCTCCAGTTGGCATGGAGAGGCACAGGCTGGAAGCCAGCCTGGAGCAGAGGAGGAGGCAGCCCCAGCGGGGCACAGCACACAAGGCGTCTCTGGCAAGCACACACAAGGAGCAGCTGAGGGGATTTGACAGACAAGCAGAGATGGCAGATACGGGATCTCCCACAGGGATAAACAGAATGCCAAACAGATAAACAGGGTTTATAGCTTACCTGTGGTGTAGCCAAGAAATCTGCAATAGTTGGACTGGATAGTTATTTACTTCATAACTTTATATCACAGAACTTGCTTATCAAGATGATCTTAGCAATTTATCTCATAGTCAAAAAGAAAAAAGCTTTTGTGCTGCAATGAGAATTTAGCATAGTACAGGTTATGAAAATATCATTAGTTAATCTGCTGTTCAAAAATTATTTAAATTAGAGATTTATTTTTTAACTCAGTAGTTGAATTCAACCTAGTCTCTGTCTTTGAGATAATAAAGCCTGCTGAGAAAGGAATGATTTTCTGAGTTGTTTTGCTGGGGGTTTTGTTTTGATTCACTTGTTTTTAGTTTTTAATTGAGAACTTGACAGTTTATACTGAGAAAATGTTTGTGTGATCCTTTTCTGGAAGTTTGCTCCAGGCTTCTTTTCTTGTGTTTCTGTGCTGCCTGGTCCATCACTCCAGCTCCTGTACGTGCACACACAAATGCACAAACACAGCAAGATCTGCAAGGAGAGCAGTCTTGGAAATGGCAGAATTGAACTTGTAATTTATTTCTCCAGGCATCTCAAAATGCTGACACCACCACCCACAGAGGAGATGAGTAAATGTGGATGGTACATGAGAGAGAGACTGAGGCTCAGGTTATAAGAGGAATGTATAAGGGGACAGGGCCTGGTGTGCAGGAATTTTCTGTGCAAGGACAGAGGTGGAAGCAGAGCTCTAGAGCAGTCTGACAAAGGGCAGTGCCTTAGTGAAGTTTCTCTGGTATTGCCATGGTGGCATTGGTGGACATGACCCTCTTATGCAATGACTTTCTTTTTATTTCTTCACAACATATTGGCAAAGTCACTGGTAAAAGCAGTGCCAAGGATCAATATCCAGCCACAATGGTGAGTGTCTGGATTTTCTCCTCCTCCCCTCCTTCTCTGACCTCAGGAGTCACAGGACTGTTTACCACACTTCTTTCCTCACTGCTCACCACTTTTGAGGCATTTTCCCCTTAAATACTCTTTCAGAGAGGCACCAGCAGCTTCCCCAAGGGCTCAGCTTGCCTGGCTGTGGGGTGTTGTGGGGCTGGCCAGGCCTCCCCTCACGGCGGCACCCCTCAGACACCTGGTACAAATGTGACCTTGCAACTTTCCTGGGAACATTTTTAATTCCTGCTCATAAAAACCTCCTGAGAGCTAAACAGATCTTGCAGGTATCAGTAGAGAATGGAATAGATGAGGTAGAAGAATTGTTTCTTTGTGGTGTGATTTGGATGAACAACACCAGGTCTGGGAGGTGTCAATAACATTCAGCAACATTCCCGCTCCTAAATGAATTTATATTCAGCAGCCTAGGATTTTTCATGCCTTTTATATATTTATAGTTTGATTCATTAACAAAACTGGAGACCTACCTCAAGCTGTCTGGCATACCCAGGAGGGTGCTGAGGAGGATGGAGAGGCCGGCATGGCCGGCTGGCAAGGCGGGCAGCAGTGGAGACGGGCAGAGGAATCCCGGTCGGGCCCGAGCCCCTCAGGAGGAGCTCTGCCAGCTCCCCACAGCCCTGCGGGGTGTGACAGGGACAGAGGGACTGCCCGAGCCCCTCAGGAGGAGCTCTGCCAGCTCCCCACAGCCCTGCGGGGTGTGACAGGGACAGTGGGA